>JARPMJ010007347.1:7500-43825 GCA_033366665.1 Phoxinus dragarum | reverse complement strand
TTTCAGAATATATATATATACTGCATTCTACAGGAACACAACGAGTAAACCAAGCCTAAGCGAGAGTGAGGATGTAAAATGGAGGTGTGTGTGTGTGTGTGAGGGTGTGTTGTGAAGGTGTACGGCGCCCTCTGTTGGCCGTTCAGGAGCGAGTGAACTTTAAGGCCTGTGTGTGCGAGGACCGACTCTTCCAGAGGATTTGATATGCTTTTCAACGAATGCATTTGCATTTTAGATGTTTCGTAACGTCTCTCTCTCTCTCTGTGTGTGTGTGTGTGTGTCCAGGTGGGCCATCGTGAGGACGGTGTGGGTTTGAGGAGCGGTCATCCCATCGTGACCAATCAGGGGTCGGTTCCTGTGCCGTCGGCCACTTCCCCCGACCTCAGCCAGCCCGACCCGTACAGGGGTGAGACACGCGCACACACACACACACACACACACACACACACACACACACACACACACACACACACACACGCACACACACACACACACACACACACACACACTCAGGCTGGCACAGTGTGGGCACAGAACGGGCTCAATGCCAACCCTCTCTCTCTCTCTCTTTCTCTCTCTCTCTCTCTCTCCATCTGCCGCCATTTTAGAGCATCTTCACAAACACAGATGCACGTATAGCATATTCCCACGGTCACGGAAAACTGGGAAAAATCACGGATTTCTTCTATTCCAGGCCTGGAAGGAATATTTGATATATATATATATACAAACTATACACACATACAGTCAAACCAATCAGAGCACATTAATGTTTATACTGCAAATATGTTCACATGTGTTTTGACTTAGGATCCAAAGTGTGTTTTGATCAGATGTAAAAAATTAAAAACTATATTATTTAACAAATATTACACTGATTTGTGAAGGATCATGTGACACTGATGAATACTGGTGCTGTAAATTCAGCTTTGCTCACAGGAATGAATTACACTTTACTATATATTCACATAGAAAACATAATAATATTTCACAATTTTACAGTTTTTACTGTATTTTTGATGAAATGCCGCCGCTGTGATGAGCAGAAGTGTTACTAACATGAATGAATCCACTGTTTAAAAGCTCGACGCGTGTGTGTTCCCCGTTTCCCGCGTCCGCTGGCCGGCCTCCAGCCTAATGTGTGAACAATCATGAGTGCGTTAAACCATGCGCTATATTTCAAATATGAATATGTAAAAGGAAATTGTATATGACCCGGGAAGTGAGGCGTAAAAAACTCCAGGCTGGTTTAAAAGCGGAGCTCCTCTCTCCTGGCACACACTCCTCTCCGCACACCGCCCGCCCAAACCCGTAATGAGGTGCTGAGTGCTGCGAATATGAAAAACAACATCATAAATAATAGGACTGTGGATCAGAGATGATTATTTGTGAATGGCATCCAGACGGATGTGGTTTCATCCCGCCGGAGCTCTTATTACGACTCTACCGTGGTGTGTTAGGCATGTACGGGTAATAGTGTGTGTGTTTTACTACATTCGCTTTTTTGTGGACTTTTCCTTAAGAAAAATATCATATTTTTTAGAAGTCACTATATGGTAATGTTGTGTTTTGTGACCATACTACCTTGTAATACCATGCTTATGGAGTACTATGGTAATTAAATATAATAATTAATTACCAAACTAATATTACAGTATTCTTTGAAATGCCTTGGAGTAAATATGTAAATATATTGAAAAACAAAATATATTGAGGAGATTCCCCCTTCCAGAAAAGCGCTATATAAATTTTATGAATTATTATTATTATTATTATTATTATTATATTGGCCCAGTATATATTTCAAAGTATTAACATCACTGTATCAAGTGCACCAATAAAGCTAAATAAAATAAACTAAATAATATTAGTTGAGAAACCTAAACAAAATAGAAATTTGAAATGTTGCCTCGGCAAATAAACGGGGGGGAATTAAGCACTAAATCTATTAACTGGAAATAAATAATAAATTAAACCTAAATATTTATAAAATTATTAAACTATTAATATTTTTGAGTAAAAAATTTTTTTTTTATAAGTGTAATATCATATTTCTGGACATACACTTGTGTACTGTGGTAGTGCCATGTTTTTTTTCTGATGAAATGTATTTATTGTGTTATTTATTTATAGGTGTGTACCAAAAAGTAATATTATTGTGTTTTTTTATATCTACTAATACATCATTCTTTGAAAAAAAAATTATAAAAAAATAAATAAAACAATTTTGTTGCATTTTTGCATAAACTTTTAATTAGTTATTCTTTTATTTTATTTTGGCATATACGTTTAACACATTTTTTTTTTTTTATTATTTCATGCATATACCATGAAAATATTGTGTTTTTGTGTGTGTGTTTTTTTACATCTACTATTTATTTTGGGGTAATTTGTAATTTATATGTTTCTTTTCTTTTAATATCTTTATTCTATTTTAGCCTGATGAATATTTTATTTTATTTTGGTGCATACTTGCAATGATTTTGAATTTTATTCTATTTTGGCATAATACATATTTTAGTTTATTTTGGCATATGCTTGAAATGAAAAATGTGTATTTTATTATTTTATGCATATTTTATGGAGATTTTTGACATCTGCCAAACTAACACTGCAGTATTCTTTGAAGCACCCTAGAGTAAATATCTGAATATAACAGTATATGAACATGGTAATCATTCTTTACTATATTATACATGTGTACCATGTTTTTTTAATGCTTTTAAGTCTTTTCTGAAGCTGAAGGAGAACTTTCTCCCGTCTTCATAAAGTGCTTCCCATTAGTCGGCGTGTCTTTCCCAGCGATGTCATTTCCTGTAAGCAGCGAAGTGTGAAACAAGCCTTAACCACATCAAACCAGTTCAAACCGGATCAAACCAGTTCTAAACCAGTTTAAACCCACCGTGAAGAAGAATAAACGCCTGTCCCGAATCAAGCTTTAGTTTCGTCTTCCTTCTCCTCATATCCAGTCTGACCAGCTGTCTGGAACCAACTCTAGAACTCGCTCATCCTCCCACACACACACACAGACATACACACACGCGCACACACACACACACACGCACACACGCGCACACACACACACACGCACGCACGCACGCACGCACGCACACTCACACACACACAACCACTCATTCACACGCACACACACACACACACACACACACACACACACACACACACACACACACACACACACTCACACACACACACACAAGCACGCACGCACTCACGCACGCACACTCACACACACACAACCACTCATTCACACACACACGCACACACACACACACGCACACACACACGCACGCACGCACACACACACACACACACACACACACACACACAACCACTCATTCACACACACGCATGCACGCACACACACACAACCACTCATTCACACACACACACACACGCACACACACACACGCACGCATGCGCACACACACACACACACACACAACCACTCATTCACACACACGCATGCACACACACACGGATTCGCACACACACGCACACACACACAAACAAACACACACACACACAAACAAACACACACACAACCACTCATTCACACACACACACGCACTCATTCACACACACGCGCACACACACACACACACAACCACTCATTTACACGCGCCCACACACACACACACACACACACACACACACAACCACTCATTCACACACACACACACACATACACGCACGCACAAACACACACACACGCACGCACGCACACACATGCACACACACACACAACCACACATAAACACACACACACACGCACGCACACACACACATGCACACACACACACACACACACACAACCACACATGCACGCACACACACACACATGCACACACACACACACAACCACACATGCACGCACAAACACACACGCACGCACGCACACACACACACACACACACACACAACCACTCATTCACACACACACACACACACAAACACACACACGCACGCACACACACACATGCACACACACACACACAACCACACATGCACGCACACACACACATGCACACACACACACACAACCACACATGCACGCACAAACACACACGCACGCACGCGCACACACACACACACACAACCACTCATTCACACACACACACACACACAAACACACACACACGCATGTGCACATATATATATTTTCTGTTGTTCTTTCATGTTCTCTCTGCTGAAATAATAATGTTCAGGTGATCTGAGTGATAATGTTTGAGGAGGAGATGATGGAGATGTTCCTCACTAACGGTGTGTGTGTTCGTGTGTGTGTGTGTGTATGTGTGTGTGTGTGTGTGTCTCCAGCTCTCTCGGGTGGTCTTCAGGGTCAGAGCACCTCGTCTGTGAGCTCCGAGATCAAGTCTGAGGATGAAGGCGACGAGAATCTCCAGGACAGTAAATCTCTGGGAGCGAAGAGCAAGGAGGATCTGGACAAGGACCTGAACGCTTTAGAGAGGTCGAGATCTAGGTAAACCGTAGCAGAGCTTCGCTTCATTCGGACGCCCGCTGGACGCAGGATGAAGCGACGCGTGTTCTGAGAGGCAGCTAAACACACAGATGACAAACCCAACCCAACTCACGGTTATCTGTGTAGTGCTTTTCACTATACACAGCGTTTCAAAGCAGCTTTACAGGAAATTATAAATGAAATCCATATAAAGCGTTTCACTGCAGGAAAACACATAGAATATTTATGTTCATTTTTTTATAGATTTGTTTAATATAACACTTTAATATAAGGTCTCATTTGTTTAGTTTAGTTCATGCATTAACCAGGGTTAATATAGTTAACAAACTTAAACTAAGATTTGTTGTTGTTTTAAATAAAATAAAAAGGTTAACTGGAATTAGTAAAATAAAAAATTTAATTAAAAAAAAGATAAAAAATACTATATATATTTTTTTTTTTTAAGTTTAAAAAAAAGTAAAAGTAAAATAAAATAGAAATGTAAAAGTGAAATAAATTATAAGTTACAAATACAAGAACATTTTTAAAGTAAAAGAAAATAGAATTTTAAAAGTAAAATAAATAAAAATGTAAAAGTAAAATATATATTTTTTTTAAATACAATAAAAATGTAAGGTAAAATTTAATTAAATATTCAAAAATTAAATTAAGTTTAAAAAACTATAAAAAATTTAAAGTAAAATAAAACAAAAGTTTAAAAATACAATCAAATTTTGATTGACTGAAATAAAAATGAATAAATACTATATAGACAAAATTTTAATTTGAATAACAGCTAAATAAAATTAAAATATAAAAATATAAAACTACACTGAAAATAAAATAAAATAAAACTAATTCAAAATATTAATTAATATTAAACTATAACATACCACTGACAATAACTAAAAACGAGTAAAAATATTTGACAGCATTTATTAACGTTTTATTATAAATCACTGCTCCTATGAGACTTGCGTCAGTTTTATTCAGAGTAATGTAGTTTATGATCTTTAATGTTCTGTGTTCAGGACTCATCTGGGTTGTTCAGCATCTCCTCCGGTCTTGAGCCGGGTTTTAGTTGTTTCTCATCTCACATGAGAGTAGGGAACGTCCTGGATCCCAAATTCATCCCAACATTCCCAGACATTTCCAGGATAAACGCTTGACAGGGTTTATAGATTTCCACCTGGAATGACCAATTCGACTCAACTCATTCGATTCAAATTTTAAGAGATGATATGTGTGATTTCTTATGCCATTTTCTGTTATATTATGTCTTGCTGGTTTTTGTCTAGAAATCTGTAGCATCTTTTTATAACATCAAATTAACATAGCATGATCTTCTAGCATTTAATCTTGAATTTTTAATTTTATGTTCTTTTTTATCTACTATATCTTCATATATATAGATATAATTTAGAATTTTTTTGTCTAGTATATCTTTGTACTTTATATCTAGAATTGTATGTATTTTTTCTATTATATTTGTATATACTAATTTTAAATAATTTTATGTACTTGATATAACTAGAATTGTATTTTTTTACTTTATATATCAAAAACTCTATGTACTTTTTATATACTATATATCTAATATTTTATATACTTTTTGTATCTATTATATCTTTTTATATTCTGGATATATTTAGTATTTTATATACTTTTTAAATCTATTATAACTTTTTACATATGAAAAAAATACTTTTTGTATCTATTTTCTTTTTATGTACTTTTTATATTAAATTTATCTAGTATTTTATTAATCTATTATACGGCCTCTTTTTATATACTTTTTATACACTAGAATTATTTGTATCTATTATATATTTTTATATACTATCTTTAGATACTTTTTGAATGTACTTTATATAGAGATGTACTTTGTTACTGTATTATAACTTTTTATATTTCCATGTTTTATAAGCATGATGTACAGTGCAGAGAGATATGCTACAGTACGAGTACAGTAGTGAGAACGCTCTATGATATCGATGTGAAACCCACAGTAACAACGACGACGAGGACCTGACGCCGGAGCAGAAGCTGGAGCGAGAGAAGGAGCGGCGGATGGCTAACAACGCTCGCGAGCGGCTGCGCGTGCGCGACATCAACGAGGCGTTTAAAGAGCTGGGCCGGATGGTGCAACTCCACCTGAAGAGTGACAAACCCCAGACCAAACTCCTGATCCTGCACCAGGCCGTCGCCGTCATCCTCAGCCTCGAGCAGCAGGTCCGAGGTCAGTGCCTTCACTACACGTTTATGGAGTCTACTTAGTGCCATAACTCAGGGGCTCCCACACTTTTCCATGACCAGGCCCCCCAAACACCACTAGGTTCTGGCCAAGACCCCCCAAACACCACTAGGTTCTGGCCAAGACCCCCCAAATACCACTAGGTTCTGGCCAAGGCCCCCCAAACACCACTAGGTTCTGGCCAAGGCCCCCAAACAGCACTAGGTTCTGGCCAAGGCCCCCCCAAACACCACTAGGTTCTGGCCAAGGCCCCCAAACACCACTAGGTTCTGGCCAAGGCCCCCAAACACCACTAGGTTCTGGCCAAGGCCCCCCAAACAGCACTAGGTTCTGGCCAAGGCCCCCAAACAGCACTAGGTTCTGGCCAAGGCCCCCCAAAACAGCACTAGGTTCTGGCCAAGGCCCCCAAACAGCACTAGGTTCTGGCCAAGGCCCCCCAAATACCACTAGGTTCTGGCCAAGGCCCCCAAACACCACTAGGTTCTGGCCAAGGCCCCCCAAACACCACTAGGTTCTGGCCAAGGCCCCCCAAACAGCACTAGGTTCTGGCCAAGGCCCCCAAACAGCACTAGGTTCTGGCCAAGGCCCCCAAACAGCACTAGGTTCTGGCCAAGGCCCCCCAAATACCACTAGGTTCTGGCCAAGGCCCCCAAACACCACTAGGTTCTGGCCAAGGCCCCCCAAACACCACTAGGTTCTGGCCAAGGCCCCCCAAACACCACTAGGTTCTGGCCAAGGCCCCCCAAACACCACTAGGTTCTGGCCAAGGCCCCCCAAACAGCACTAGGTTCTGGCCAAGGCCCCCAAACAGCACTAGGTTCTGGCCAAGGCCCCCAAACAGCACTAGGTTCTGGCCAAGGCCCCCCAAATACCACTAGGTTCTGGCCAAGGCCCCCAAACACCACTAGGTTCTGGCCAAGGCCCCCCAAACACCACTAGGTTCTGGCCAAGGCCCCCCAAACAGCACTAGGTTCTGGCCAAGGCCCCCAAACACCACTAGGTTCTGGCCAAGGCCCCCCAAACACCACTAGGTTCTGGCCAAGGGCCCCCCAAACACCACTAGGTTCTGGCCAAGGCCCCCCAAATACCACTAGGTTCTGGCCAAGGCCCCCAAACACCACTAGGTTCTGGCCAAGGCCCCCCAAACACCACTAGGTTCTGGCCAAGGCCCCCCAAACACCACTAGATTCTGGCCAAGGCCCCCAAACAGCACTAGGTTCTGGCCAAGGCCCCCCAAACACCACTAGGTTCTGGCCAAGGCCCCCAAACACCACTAGGTTCTGGCCAAGGCCCCCCAAACACCACTAGGTTCTGGCCAAGGCCCCCCAAACAGCACTAGGTTCTGGCCAAGGCCCCCAAACAGCACTAGGTTCTGGCCAAGGCCCCCCAAACAGCACTAGGTTCTGGCCAAGGCCCCCAAACAGCACTAGGTTCTGGCCAAGGCCCCCCAAATACCACTAGGTTCTGGCCAAGGCCCCCAAACACCACTAGGTTCTGGCCAAGGCCCCCCAAACACCACTAGGTTCTGGCCAAGGCCCCCCAAACTCCACTAGGTTCTGGCCAAGGCCCCCAAACAGCACTAGGTTCTGGCCAAGGCCCCCAAACAGCACTAGGTTCTGGCCAAGGCCCCCCAAATACCACTAGGTTCTGGCCAAGGCCCCCAAACACCACTAGGTTCTGGCCAAGGCCCCCCAAACACCACTAGGTTCTGGCCAAGGCCCCTTAAACAGCACTAGGTTCTGGCCAAGGCCCCCAAACACCACTAGGTTCTGGCCAAGGCCCCCCAAACACCACTAGGTTCTGGCCAAGGCCCCCCAAACACCACTAGGTTCTGGCCAAGGCCCCCCAAATACCACTAGGTTCTGGCCAAGGCCCCCAAACACCACTAGGTTCTGGCCAAGGCCCCCAAACACCACTAGGTTCTGGCCAAGGCCCCCCAAACACCACTAGGTTCTGGCCAAGGCCCCCCAAACACCACTAGGTTCTGGCCAAGGCCCCCCAAACACCACTAGGTTCTGGCCAAGGCCCCCAAACACCACTAGGTTCTGGCCAAGGCCCCCAAACACCACCAGGTTCTGGCCAAGGCCCCCAAACACCACTAGGTTCTGGCCAAGGCCCCCCAAACACCACTAGGTTCTGGCCAAGGCCCCCCAAACACCACTAGGTTCTGGCCAAGGCCCCCCAAACACCACTAGGTTCTGGCCAAGGCCCCCAAACACCACCAGGTTCTGGCCAAGGCCCCCCAAACACCACTAGGTTCTGGCCAAGGCCCCCAAACTCCACTAGGTTCTGGCCAAGGCCCCCAAACACCACTAGGTTCTGGCCAAGGCCCCCAAACACCACTAGGTTCTGGCCAAGGCCCCCCAAACACCACTAGGTTCTGGCCAAGGCCCCCAAACACCACTAGGTTCTGGCCAAGACCCCCAAACACCACTAGGTTCTGGCCAAGGCCCCCAAACACCACTAGGTTCTGGCCAAGACCCCCAAACACCACTAGGTTCTGGCCAAGGCCCCCAAACACCACTAGGTTCTGGCCAAGGCCCCCCAAACTCCACTAGGTTCTGGCCAAGGCCCCCCCAAACACCACTAGGTTCTGGCCAAGCACACACAAATATTTATTTTCTTTTTTCATAAAACACCATATACTTTTACCCAAACTGAATAATTTTTTAAAAGTTTAAATGGGTAAATTTTATAAAATATATCTATAAATATTTTTGTGTCTTCATTTTCTTTTCTGACATAGCCTGCTCCAGTTCTTGTTAAAACACACTAGACATGCAAATAATGTGCATTTTAGGCACTTTTTGTGTGAAATCATTTTTATTTTGTCCATCAAAAGTGTGCTTTCACTTTAATTGAGCGTGAGCAGCAGAAATAGACTCTAAAAGATTAGCATTCAAAGTATAATGTTCAGATAGGCTATGCGACAAATAATTATAATGCTATTTCATAATAATTATCATAATAATATTAATTTTTTCAGTTTTTTTTCTTCCATCTTGCCGCGGCCCCCACTTTGAAACCCCGGCCATAACTAACGGGTTATCTGGGATTTTTCTTGGTGCGCTCATCCACAATTATAACACTGACACAAAACAAACACACATAGATACATACTGTATAAAACCTAATCATTACAAAGAATGAAATACTGATGCATACAGAAGAGTTAAGAGCATGAACCATAAGTGTATATACTGCAGTTCACTGAATACTGTATCCCACAATGCATTGCTCTCCACCTCACCTTCTGTTTCCAGCATGACCAATGAACCAGAAAGTAATATTAACTATGATTTTTATTTTTATTTAGTTTTTTATTTTTTCACTGTTTGCTCGGACTGCAAAGTGTGTTTTTCTTTGACTAAAAATGTGATTATTGCATATGTAATTAATAGAGTTGTTATTATTATTTATAATGATTCATATGTCAAAATAATATTTAAAATTATTTTATTTAGAATAATGAGAAACATTTTATATTATTTATAATAACTATTTGTATTATATACACACAATTTCATATTATTAATATTATATTTATAAAATAATAAATAATATTATTTTTCAAGGGTACTGTAAATATTAATAAGTCTTTCCCTAACAATTGTTTTTATAATAATGAATATAGTACCGGTAATTATTTATAATTAATAGTCAAAATTCTATTTCAAAATTCTATTTTATTTATAATACTATTTTTTAAAAAGCAATAGTATTATTTATATTTAATAATATAGCCTAGTAATATATATTTTTAATATTATTATAATAATATTTTATATTTATATATATGATTTCATAATTATATATATATATATGATTTCTTCTACACCATAAAAAAATTATCTATATAAATAATATTAATATATTATTATAATTATATTTAATAACATACACACTATATATATATATATATATATTCAAATTATTAACATTATATATTATAAGATTAATCATTGTAAATTATATTATTTTTCGAAGATATTAGAAATATTAAAGTCTTTTACACTATAAAAAAATATTTTCAAAGTATCAAATTAAACCAATTTGAAATACATTTTGCAAGAACATTTCTATATTTCACATTAAATCCCATGTGTTACTTGTTGTTTCTGTGTAATTATTTGTGAAATGTACTGACAGTAAACCTGCAGTGTTTCTTCTGTGTGTGTGTGTGTGTAATGTCACGCGTGTCCCTCTTGATGGCGGCGTGTCAGTGACACACACACATTATTCTCCAGTAACCCGGTGCGCTCTCGTGACTGTGTGTTTGCTCTCGTTGCAGAGCGTAATCTCAATCCGAAAGCGGCGTGTCTGAAGAGACGGGAAGAGGAGAAGGGCTCGTCGGACGGTCCTGCGCTCTCATTGGCCGGTTCCCACCACAGCATGGGCGAGGCGTCCAATCCCATGGGACAAATGTAAAGAGCCACACCCCCCGTAAATGGTCAGAATATTTCACTCTACACTAATCTGCTGTTGTACATGACCCATGATGTGCCTTTAACCCAAACCAAAAGCTTTTCACTGCAATCACGTGTTCCGTCTCAAACTTTGGCACGATTGAACAGAATTATTGAGCAAAAGTGATGCAGAACGTTTGGATTTCCCCCTCATTGGTCTCATGCCACTGTAACTCAACGGACTGGTTTTCTGTTGCTGGCAACACAAACAAATCCTAATAATAACCTCTAAAAGTGTAACAATGGGCGCATTTTAACAACAGATTGGCCGTATGTGTGGGTTTTAATATGTGTACATATAGATTTTGATTTCAAACTATAGACGAAAATTCATAAAATATTCAATTAATAAAGCTAAAGGATGATGTTTGTACACAATGCACATTTGAACATTAAAAGGTACATGTACACAATATCACTGACCATTTCATTCAGATGTTTATGATATGTTTTATTGTTTGTTTGTTTGTTGAGTGTCTGTATAATCAGGTGAACGCTGAAAAGTGCAATGTTCACATGACATTATGGGTGTGAACAGATTCCAAAGGTTCATGTTCCCCGTGTAAATGACTGTAATGTGCCGGTAATGAGTTTACAACTTATAATTAAGGGTATAATTGAAGGTGCGAATTAAACCCAGTTCTTTCATCTGAATTCATTTGCATATTTTATGATAGACGCAAATATTCTCCGTAGATATTTTTAAAGATCACATTTTTTAGAGGCGTACTGTACATGCAAAAGTTCATTTATGTCAGTAATTCAACTTAAAAGCTGAAACTAATATATTATATAGACTCATTACATGCAAAGTGAGATATTTCAAGCCTTTATTTGTTATAATTTTGATGATTATGGTTTGCAGATTATGAAAACCCCAAATTCGTGAAAAGGTTTTCATACGCCATAATCATCACAATTATAACAAATAAAGGCTTGAAATATCTCACTTTGCATGTAATGAGTCTATATAATATATTAGTTTCAGCTTTTAAGTTGAATTACTGAAATAAATGAACTTTTGCACCATATTCTAGTTTTTCCAGCGTCACCTGTGCTGTAAAGTAAGAAAGATAATGTATCAGTATTAGATCATTTAAAACTGTTCCACAAAAACTGATATGAAATATGCACTGAAAAATCATTTTCTCTCAGATATGGCTAGTACATTTCACATTTAATTACATAGACATGGCAAATATCTCTGAATTAAATGTGAAATGTTGAAGTAGAAAAACTGTAATAGTGTTTTTGTAAAATGTACAGTAGTGGCCAAAAGTGATGGAAAACTGACATCTTCTCTCTTCATTCAAATTATTAAATATGTCAAGATTTTGTAAGCATATTGCGTAGTTGTGCTTGTTGATTGTTTTATTTGTGATGATAACATGACAAATTGTGCCGACAATCATACAAAGAAATTATTAACATGCAAAAAGAAAAGTTATTAACTGATTATGTTCCTGTCTTTTTCTTTTTCTATGCACTTATTTTTTGCATATTAAAATAAAAATCTGCAGCTGTAGTTTGCCTTTTTTTTGGCCAAATAATTTTGTCAGATAAAATACCTTACAAGATTAGTGTTTTGTTCTTCCCTCTAATAAAAAAAAAAAAAAAAAGAAGTAATATTTAAAATATTTAGTACAATTTTTATAAAAATATAATAAAATATTTTCCTCATATTTTGATGGTTTAATTGAACTTTTAGGGTCATTAACAGTCACTTTAAGCCACTGCTGTACTTCATTAATCCTTGTTTTATTTAAATATTCGAAAAATCAACAGAAAAATATAACGAAGAAATTATATTTTGTATAAAGAATATGAAGCATATTTTTAGGACTATTAAGTTGTTTTGCATGAAATTATATTATTATTTAGGGTTTATATATATATATATATATATATATATATATAAATATATATACAGTATATATATATATACACACAGTATATATAAAATATTTTATAAAATTGTGTCGAATCTGTAGTTTGATTTGATGTGTCTAGAAAGAGATCCACTTTTTATATTTGAACCTAAAAATCAACACAAATTTATTAGAGATTGCTAGGGAGTTTTTAAGTAACAGTATTTGGTGTGATATTTTCTCATTTTGCATTTCAATTTTGTTGAATTTAATATAACAAAATCATCGTGTCCATAAAGTATAATTTTCATTAATGTTACATTAATGAAAATATTTGTATTTATGTTTTTTGCATGACAGTAGTGAGTTTCTTTTCATTACACAATCTATGATTAAATGGGAAACTCTACGTTTATGGAAAAAAATAAAATTATATGAAAAATTATGTTAATGCTTTTGCATTAGTTCTCTCGCAAATGTTTTGCACTGAAATGTTTGCGAGAGAACGTGAAAACGTTGAAATACCTCCCATCTCATAGTTTTTCCATCACCACTTTTCTAGCGTGTTCGCGAATCTTTACTATATGAATATGTTCTATATGTTAACTTCCCTCTCTCTCTATCAGGTCAAAGCTGCCAGAATTCATCAAAATGATGAGCGATCACTTCCTTTGACAGCGTTATCTCTGCCCCTGAACGTCCGTCAATCAATCAACCAATCAATCAAACTTCCATCTGACCGACCAACTTCTATGTGTTCCTGTTCCTCACGCCATCTGTGCGGATATATATATATATATACTGTAAATTACGGAAACACTGCAGAGTCACGTGGGATGGCTGTCCATATCTTCCTCCGAGCATTCCCAGTTCAAAAAGAAGACGTTTTTATGCACACACACACACACACACACACACACACACACACACACACACACACAAAAGATTTGAAAGGTGCAGACGGAGGATTCTTCAAACATATCATGAAGTTGTACAGACGTTTGGAGGTCGACTCGAGACCAGCCCTCTGATTTCAATGGCAATCTTGTCCACACTGTGGAACTTTTGTAGCTGTGCCTCACGGAACTCCTCGCCGAAGAATAGAACTCTGAAAATTCCGAATCGGAACCTTGGGACGAGAGGGGCTGTCAATCAAACGCACGACGGAATTAGGCTGTAGAATTTCACAAAACCGTTCGCAATAATGTTATTTTAGTCCCCCCCACCCCCCACACACACACAAAAAAAGCTGACATGGGACGTCAAGCAGTTTTGAAACCAGCAGAAGGTTTAGAGGCCAGAACGTTCCTTCACCGGACCGTCAGTGAAGCCCTCGCCGTCACTTTAGAGGTCAGATGTGCTTCATTAGCTCATTTCTCTCTTCGTTCATTTGTTCCTTCTCTCCTCAAGCCCTTCCGGACCCCGAAGATGCAATTTTAACATGACTAAACTTCAACCAATGTGCCTTTTAGAGCTCATATCATCACACAACTGGAGGAGAACATTATCAGAACTTTCTAGGATGCAAGCTTAGGAAAACGTTAGTCATTAGGTCTATGCAGTCAGGTTTTTTGCGGCCTGGGATTTAAAAAAAAAAAAACAAGTAAAAAGGTAAAAAAAGTATTTTTTTGGGATAAACTGTATTTAATGTACTGTATGGCTATATGTAATTAGAAGGTGTGTCCACCCCCTCGTGGCTCCACCCACAGCCCCGCCCACCTGTCACCACGTCGTTATTGAGCATTGTATTATAGATATCAGCTTTTATGAAAACTGGCTTGTTGTTGAGCCGCTGTAGTCCTCAGTACAAATGTGTGGTCGTACGTGTAAAATGGCTTTTCTCTTTTTTTATCTCTCTATTCTTTGTCTGTACTGGTTTCTCTGTCAAAAAAGGAAAAAAAAAAATATGATCACGAACCCGCAGGCGATCTTTGAGGATCGGCGGTGGTTTTATCAACGGGAGGCACTGAAAGTGGACATAAAGTCTATTAGAAAAATCGCTATATATAAATGTAGAAATATATACAGTATATAAACAAAGGAGAGTCCGACGGAAAGGAGAGTTCATGAGGATTGATGTTTCTTTCTTTCTGGAGACGTCCGAGAGAGACGTGTGACTCTGTTGTGATATTTTTTTCATAAAGTCGGCGGCGAGATCGTAACGGGACCGAAGTGCCGCTCTCGCTAAAGCTGCGGCCGGCAAGGGAAACACGGACATTTGTAAATTGTATGCAACAAATGCAAACTTACCATTATTTTGAAATTGTGTATGTAAAAGTTATATTTTTACATGTAGGCTGTTGTTATTTTGTGTTTAGAAATGCGTTGTATCAGTTTTTTTCCTTTCTTTTTTTTTGGGGGGGAAAAAAAAAAATCATTGTGTGTTGAAACTTGTCACATTGAAAATGTAGTGAGAACAAAAGCAAAAAAAAAAAATTTGTTTATATTTCTGGGAACATTTTTCTTTTCTAAAGGTGGGTGGTGGGGGTCGGGAATCAAAGCTATATGATAATTCTCTCATCCTCATTGTCATTTTTTTATTGAGTATTTTCTGTGTAAATAGAAGTCACGAGCAGGGCTGACGACGTTTGTTTACTGCGTTCCCTGCCGTTGATCATGTGGCCTGGTCAAGACGTGATTGATTAGCGTTTAACGTGTGTCAACAATCGGACCTTAATTTACGTTATGACTTTTTGTAAAGAGACTCGTGACACATCGCTGAAAGAATCGACTCGACTCGACTCAACTTTGAAATGACGACTCGGATGCCCTCACACTCAAAAAAATACTCGGGCCTGAATTTAAGATCGATGTCTATGAATTGCATATAAAAATTTCATGCATTTGGATGATGCCGTTTTAACAAACAAACTATGCATATTTGTCTGTCATATACATAAATGAAACAAGTCAGATTTCTGTAATAATACCAATAAACTGAATGTGTTTTTAATGCAAAGTAACCATGTTTATATTTTTATCCTCAATAAATCAAATTTGTTTCAATCTCATACATTTTAACTAACTCAATATCACTTGTTCCACAGCTTGCCATATTTTATATAGAATTCAGAAACCCTTGTTATTAGCGACATCAGTGGACGTTAAGTGAACTGCAGCCAGTGACTTCCTGCGCGTGCTCGTCTCGTGCACACGTGACGTACAAGAGACTGAACGTGATTCATTGGGTGCTTCTCAATTCTTACTTGTGCATCCTCGTTTCCTTTCCTCGTGTCTCAGCTCCACTCCTGTAGGATGCAAGGGAAGAAAATGAGGACGGAGGAATCAAATGAAAGCTTATTTATACATTGGAATACTTGATCACTCGAGCATCACTTCATAGTGTCATCAGCTGCGCTCAAGGGATATACTGTATAATGTATTAGTTTGGTTATTTTAAGAAATTCATAATAAATAATAATAAAGCAAGATACCCTGTTGGAATATGTGAGATGTGTGGTTTACATAAACTGCAAAGGAAAAGTATAAATGAAAATTATTGTGACCGATCCTCGCCTCCTAGGATCCTCGCCTCCTCGATCCTCACTCCTAGATCTTCGCCTCCTCAATCCTCGCCTCCTAGATCCTCGCCTCCTCGATCCTCACTCCTAGATCTTCGCCTCCTCAATCCTCGCCTCCTAGATCCTCACTTCTCAATCCTCGCCTCCTCGATCCTCACTTCTCTATCCTCACTCCTCGATACTCGCCTCCTCGATCCTCACTTCTCAATCCTCGCCTCCTCGATCCTCACCTCCTAAATCCTCACTTCTCAATCCTCGCCTCCTCGATCCTCACTTCTCTATCCTCACTCCTCGATACTTGCCTCCTCGATCCTCGCCTTCTAGATCCTCGCCTCTATCCTCTATCCTCGCCTCCTCAATCCTTGCCTCCTTGATACTCGCCTCCTCGATCCTCGCCTCTTAGATCTTTGCCTCCTCAATCCTCGCCTCCTCACTCCTCGATACTCGCCTCCTCGATACTCGCCTCCTCGATCCTCGCCTCCTCGATCCTCGCCTCCTCGATTCTCGCCTCCTCAATCCTCGTCTCCTCGCCTCCTCGTTCCTCGCCTCCTCGTTCCTCGCCTCCTCGATCCTCACTCCTCGATACTCGCCTCCTCGATTCTCGCCTCCTCAATCCTCTTCTCCTCGCCTCCTCGATCCTTGCCTCCTCAATCCTCTTCTCCTCGCCTCCTCGATCCTTGCCTCCTAGATCTTCGCCTCCTCGTTCCTCGCCTTCTAGATCCTTACTCCTTGATACTCGCCTCCTTGATCCTCACTTCTCGATCCTCACTCCTCGATACTCGCCTCCTCGAACCTCGCCTTCTAGATCCTTACTCCTTGATACTCGCCTCCTCGATCCTCACTCCTGATACTCGCCTCCTCGATCCTCACTCCTGATACTCGCCTCCTCTATCCTCACTCCTAGATACTCGCCTCCTCGATCCTCACTCCTGATACTCGCCTCCTCTATCCTCACTCCTCGATACTCGCCCCCTCAATCTTCACTCCTCGATCCTCAATCCTCACTCCTGGATCCTCGCCTCCTAGATCCTCGCCTCCTAGATCCTCGCCTCCTCGATACTCGCCTCCTCGATCCTCACTCCTCGATACTCGCCTCCTCGATCCTCGCTACTCGCTACTCGCCTCCTCGATCCTCACTCCTCGATACTCGCCTCCTCGATCCTCACTCCTCGATACTCGCCTCCTCGATCCTCACTCCTCGATACTCGCCTCCTCGATCCTCACTCCTCGCTACTCGCCTCCTCGATCCTCACTCCTCGCTACTCGCCTCCTCGATCCTCACTCCTCGCTACTCGCCTCCTCGATCCTCACTCCTCGCTACTCGCCTCCTCGATCCTCACTTCTTTATCCTCTCTCCTCGCCTCCTAGATCCTCGCCTCCTCGATCCTCACCTCCTTGATCCTCGCCTCCTAGATCCTCGATGTCCTTCAAGATGGCTGAGCTCGATCGGTTTCCAGGTCATAGGACGGAGGAGACGAGGAGGGATATTGAGAAGCACCCATTCAAGACCCTGATATACTCACCCCAAAGTTCTTCTTCATTCTTCGCTTTAGAAGTAAAAACCAGTTAGAAATGCCTTTACATCGATATACTGTTAACGAACATCCTGACGCTGCTGAGAGCGACGTTTAGATAAATATGTAAATAATACGCTTTCCTCTCAATAACACAATAAACACACAACAAAAAAAGACAGCGGTGAGAAACAGCAGTTCAGAATCATTGCGATGTGTGTGGATGTGTTTTTGCACGAGCTCTGCAACTCACCGGTAAAAACGTCCCAAGTAATAAAAAATCAGTCTACAGGCTTTCATAGACAACCTAGGAATTTGGGGAAGGTCTCATTTTAAAATTTACTTACAAGCTGTTCACACAGTGGCAATAAAAGGGATTAATAGGCCCTACATGACCATTCTTACATAGTCCCTTTAACTGAATACATTTTATTTTCACTAGTAGATCCTGATTCTAAGCAATTTGAATAAATCCATTAAAAAAAATATGATTCAAATAAAATTAAAATGATGGAAATAGTTCATAATAAACTACGCCATGAGTGCAGAAATCATGAATGACTGACAAATATGCAGTGCGTTCATTTTTAGTAGTTTATTGTTAAAACGGTGTAATCTAAATGCATGGAAAATTTACATTCAATCCAAATACATAAATATTAAATATTATGCCTAAACATTTTCCGCAACATGCACAATGTCAGTTTTTCTACTTTATTTGCAGGTTCAAAAAGACACTCCAGCAAAAGCCTAGTATTGAAAAGTGTGGTACATCTGTACTTTTGCATTGCTTCAGACATGCTAGTGTTCTCATCCTTCAGTAAATTTTGAACATCTGAAGTTGTATTTTGCCAGTGCTAAAGATGTTTGACTAATTCTCTCCTTGTGCCACATCATGTTGTTGTAGCCAATTGAATTACTATGATTGCAGTGGAAAAGATGATGTTTTCCTCTTGGTTGTTCATAATGTACATACTTGTTCTTGCTTTTATGAACTGATTTTGTTTTTTAGTCAAATGCAGAACTGAACTGTAAGCGATCTTTTCCATTCTCAGAAAGCAACCCTGGGCAGTGTCATCTCTGTTTATTTAAGTGCTCCTCACATGGAGGATTGTGAGATAAAGATTATTTGACGCAAACAGCGACGTACAACTGGTCTTTGCTGATTTCTCAACGTGTTTGCCGTGTGCAGCTGGTCGACACATCTGCGCTTTGTGATTATTCGTGTCATTGATTTCAATAAAGAGAGTCGCTCAAATCATCCTCGATATCCACTGCCAAATGAAGCTCGCTCACCTTTTCACATCAGTAAAGTGGATGTCAATCACACACAAACCAACAAGAAAGGGTTGCACAGCATATAATACTATTTTCAGGAAAAAAGAAATAAAAAAATCTTTACAATTGAAATTTGTGAGTTTAGGGTGAAAAAATATATGATACATTTTCAACTTTTTTTTTTTTTTTAGTGCTGAGCAAAGATTATTCACGATTAATCACATCCAAAATTAAAGTTTGTGTTTACATAATATATGTGTGTGTGCGGTGTATAATTATTTTGTATATATATATAAATAAATACACACACATGCATGTATGTATTTAAGAAAAATGTGATATTTATATATAAAATATTTATATATAAATTATGTATATACATGCAAATATTTATTAAATATATACATGCATATGTATTTATGTATACAAAATAATTATACACATTACACACACATATATTATGTAAACACAAACTTTTATTTTGGATTTGATTAATCGTTGCCCAGCACTACTTTTTTTTTTATATAAGTTCTACAAGATTCAACCCATTTAAAGTCAGTTTGATGTAATTTAAGTTGAAATGACTTAAACAGTCATTGATTGTTGATTGTTGATTGTGTCCAATGGAAAATAGAGGAAACCTGTTCGAAAACAGTCATTATGAAATGCTTCATCTTTAAAACAAGATGCATTTACTTGAGAAGCAAAACTGCATAACATTTTAAGACTTGTTTTAAGATAACATATCTTGAATAGTTATTTTTTCTTATTATATTGGCTTTTTTTTTTTTTTTTTTTTACGCATGCAAACTGCAATGCAAAAAAAAATTATTCAAGGGAAATTCTCTGAAAACAGGTCAACTGATTATGCAATCCCCAGTCTTCCTTATCAGTTTCACATCATAAAAGGTGAGAAAAAAATAACAAATGTAATCCTAGATTTAACCGCTTCTTAATTGTGAGCAAGTCCAAGCACAACACACTCAGACAGGAGGAATGAAACATCAACAAATCACCTAACGAATATAAGTCGAGCCGGTTTCACCGTTCTGTGTTAGTTTGCCGTCGAGCTTGTGCAGTGGTTTAAACATGTTTATAGACGTAATGGTGAGCATTTATGAACCGTGGCCTTTTTATTCTTGTTACTTGTGATGCAACTAAGTGAAGAATCGTGACCATCCGAGAATCACCGTGTATACCAGTGCCTGGATTTTTGTTATAAAGCTTCTTTTGTCTAGTGCATTTTTGCTATGAAATAGACGAGTGCAGTCTGTTCTTAAAAAAAAAAAAAAAAAAAAAAAATCAAGTACATTTCAAATCTGACTATATTTGGCGTATATTTTACCATTTGCGATCCTTTTATACCAGTGATGTTGATGTCAAAATGAGAAAACTACTCAAACGGTGCACACGTCTGAATCAAGACTGTTCCACTTTAGAGACTTTCTGGAATCATTCAGAAACGTTTACTTTATTTTGCTATTTAAAGTGTTGGTTTGGAGACGAAGGATGAGTTGATGTGTTTGACGAGAGAAACGTGATCAAAACTCACACTAAAGGCCCGTTCACACGACGACACTACACTAGCTACGATATCGCTGTTTGTTAAAATAATGCGCTGCAGTTTTGTCGTTTGTCACTTTAAATGCTCGCGCTCGTTAAAGACGGATGGATTCTGAGTGGCTGTCAATGTTTTTATAGCAACTAAAAACAAACTTATTTTAAAAACAGACACTTGAACTTACATCAGCGTGATAAAAGCGATAGCAATGACAGAAACCACCTTTAAAAAATATATATTTGAAGTGTAATTTAATTGTTTAGTTGGTCTCACGTCCCGTTGAATAACACGGGGAGGCGGGGTTTATGAGCTATACTGGGACCAGCCACCGGGGGGCGATCGAGACTCTGGGTTTATGAGCTATACTGGGACCAGCCACCGGGGGGGCGATCGAGACTCTGGGTTTATGAGCTATACTGGGACCAGCCACCGGGGGGCGATCGAGACTCTGGGTTTATGAGCTATACTGGGACCAGCCACCGGGCGGCGATCGAGACTCTGGGTTTATGAGCTATACTGGGACCAGCCACCGGGCGGCGATCGAGACTCTGGGTTTATGAGCTATACTGGGACCAGCCACCGGGGGGGCGATCGAGACTCTGGGTTTATGAGCTATACTGGGACCAGCCACCGGGGGGCGATCGAGACTCTGGGTTTATGAGCTATACTGGGGACCAGCCACCGGGCGGCGATCGAGACTCTGGGTTTATGAGCTATACTGGGACCAGCCACCCGGGGGGCGATCGAGACTCTGGGTTTATGAGCTATTACTGGGACCAGCCACCCGGGGGGCGATCGAGACTCTGGGTTTATGAGCTATACTGGGACCAGCCACCGGGGGGCGATCGAGACTCTGGGTTTATGAGCTATACTGGGACCAGCCACCGGGCGGGCGATCGAGACTCTGGGTTTATGAGCTATACTGGGACCAGCCACCGGGGGGCGATCGAGGACTCTGGGTTTATGAGCTATACTGGGACCAGCCACCGGGGGGCGATCGAGACTCTGGGTTTATGAGCTATACTGGGACCAGCCACCGGGGGGCGATCGAGGACTCTGGGTTTATGAGCTATACTGGGACCAGCCACCGGGGGGCGATCGAGACTCTGGGTTTATGAGCTATACTGGGACCAGCCACCCGGGGGGCGATCGAGACGCGTTGGGCTTCACAGGGCTTGTGCTCGGGAAAAAATCTGTGCCGTTATAGTTGTGTTGTGGACGATCATTATAACAATATCGTTATAGCTCTTGGTGTGAACGGGCCTTTACACGTCCTGTCTTGGGTGTGTCGCAGTGTGTGTGTGTGTGTGTGTGTGTGTCTTTTTTAATTTGTTTTATGTGGTAATTTCAGACAGTGTCTGAGCAGGTTTTGTGCAAGAGTGTCGTTTTCTCTAAAGTTCATCCTCCATCTTCACCTGTTTGTTCTCATCCTGTAATGATTTCATGTACACGACCGTCTGTAGCAATAAATGTGCCATTTTTATGACCTTCCGCTTTCAGAAGTCCTGGTTTGTTTGTTTGCTTGCTTGACGTAGATTTACAGTATAAAATGCAGCCAAAACTGGGTGACACTAATGAACCAAAGAACTGTTAATATCATTTAGATATAGGAATATGTATGAATTGCAAACATATTTAAAAGACTCATAATTCATGGTTTTCTTCTTTAAAGGCATTTAAATCCTGACTAAACTGGAGTACAAAACTATTTCGGTCTATTGCAAGTAACAGTACTTTTGATGTTTTACTGAAGACGAGTTTTTTATTTATTATCTGATATTTAGTAAACATGCTTTTAGTCAATATATTTTTTTAAATAAAAATATTTCAGACTGCATATATGTATATATAACCTATTATTTTTGTCCACTAGCAATGTCTAAACGCATTAAAACAAGATATAGGCCCTACTGTATTTAATTGAGATGCAAAGTTGCTTAAAGTCCCCCTGTGGTGTAAATCCAGCTTTCAATGTTGTTTATGTGTCTATGTGGTGTTTTTAATCTGCTTTTACACACACCATGTGTAAGTTCATAAGTCGTCAGCATTGCTGAGTATTTTCTGCTTAAAACTGCAGTGAACCAAAGACAGTCTCAAAAACACGGTTTGAAATCGCTGGTGTTTCTGACGTCACACACTACCTTAAAAACCAATCAGATCAACGTGTGATCGTCAACCAGTGGATCTCTGAGTGAGTGAGTGGAGGCGGGGCTCATTTGCATATGCATAGCACCGCGCATACTTAATGAGGCAAGGGTGTCGGGTTACATTCAAGATATTTTAAGGCATTAAGAAATGTTAAATATGTCATTTTGGTGATCATGAGTTTAATGGATAAAATGATTGACTAGCGGGACTTTAAGATAATACTGGCCTAATTAAACTGTTTTTTCTTCTTTTAAAAACACCTTCATATTTCTAACTAGATAAACGCGTTTAGTTCCTTTTACTGATCTTTAAAAATGTGTCTGTAATGTTGTGCTAAATGTGTATGCAAATAAAGAATTTCATGCATTTAAAAACAACAATTAATCACAAATGTTTTGAATTGCAAGCATTTTTCCAGAGTTCACCTTGGTGAAGAATGTGCACGAAACGCCCAGGCGCGTGTGACGTCACAGACGTGTTTGAGCGCTGATGTTTAAGGAGCATCCGCACCTCGAGGCTCTGTGTGATGACATCATCATTCCCATCGATGACGTCAGCGTGTGTGTCACTCGCCGTCTCTCCGACGGGATCAAACCTCAGATCCACCCTGGAACTCTACGAAAGGACATGGTGCACACACACACACACACACAGTCACATACACACACACTCTCACTTTCACACAGACACTCTCACACATCTCACACACACACACACACACACACACACACACTCTCACATACACACACTCTCACTTTCACACAGACACTCGCACACATACTCACACACACTCACGTTCACACACACACTCACTTTCACACACACACACACACACACACACACACACACACACACACACACACACACACACACACACACACACCGTACACTCACTCACACAGACACACACACGCACCCAAACACACACACACACACACACACACTCACTTTCACACAGACACACACACACACACACACACGTACACTCACTCACACAGACACACACGCACTCAAACACACACACACACACACACACACACTCTCACTTTCATACAGACACTCGCACACACACACACTCACACTCACTTTCACACACACACACACACACACACACACACACACACACACACACACGTACACTCACTCACACAGACACACACACACACTCAAACACACACACACACACACACACACACTCACTTTCACACAGACACTCACACACACACACACACACACTCACACACACGTACACTCACTCACACAGACACACACACGCACTCAAACACACACACACACACACACACACACACACACACACACTCACTCTCACTTTCATACAGACACTCGCACACATACTCACACACACACACTCTCACACACACTCACTTTCACACTCACTCACTCGCACAGACACACACACGCACTCAAACACTCACACACACACTCTCACTTTCACACAGACACTCACACACATACTTACACACACTCACTCTCACACACACACACTCACTTTCACACAGACACTCACACACACACTACTCACTTTCACACAGACACTCACACACACACTCTCACTTTAACACAGACACTCACACTCACACACACACTCTCACTTTAACACAGACACTCACACACACTCTCACTTTCACACAGACACTCACACACACACTCTCACTTTCACACAGACACTCACACACACACTCTCACTTTAACACAGACACTCACACTCACACACACACTCTCACTTTAACACAGACACTCACACACACACTCTCACTTTCACACAGACACTCACACACACACTCTCACTTTAACACAGACACTCACACTCACACACACACTCTCACTTTAACACAGACACTCACACACATACTTACACACACTCACTCTCACACACACACAAAGCTACTCACACACACACACACACACACTAACTCACTCACACAGACACACACACACTCAAACACACACACACACACACACACACGCAGATTCACACATACACACGCACACTCACTCTCACACACACACAAAGCTACTCACACACACACTCACTCACACAGACAGACACACACACACGCAGATTCACACATACACTCTCACACACACACACACAAGGGCACCCAAATGGCCATCGCCAGCCCTGCATGCACACACACACACACACTCACTCACACAGACACACACGCGCACTCAAACACATATACACACACATACTCACTTTCACTCACACAAATACTCACTCACACACACGCAGATTCACACATACACACGCACACTCACACACAGATACACACACACACACGCACTCACTCACACACATATTCACACTCTCAAACACACACACACACACACACTCAAACACTCACACACACATATTCACACTCTCAAACACACACACACACACACACACACACTCTCAAACACTCACACACACATATTCACACTCTCAAACACACACACTCAAACACATACATTCACGCACTCACTCACATACACATACACACACACACTCACTCACACAGACACATACTCACACACACTCATTCTCACACACACACACACACACACTCACTCACTCACACACGTTCACACTCACACACACACACACTCACTCACTCACACACGTTCACACTCTCAAACACTCACACACATATTCACACTCAAACACACACACTCACTCACTCACTCACATACACACACACACACACACACACTCACTCACACAGACACACACACGCACTAAAACACAGATACACACACACATACTAACTTTCACTCACACAAATACTCAGACACACACACACACACACACACACACACACACACACACACACACCTGATCAACATGTTTGTGATTACATGATCAATTCATCATTATAAGCAGATTCATGCTTGGACTGAGTTGAGTGTCTTTCTTGTTTTCTGACTAAACAAAACACTGCACAATAAACTCTCATGTGTTAACACGAGTCAATACACATATTTAATTAAATGTTCATGATGGTTCACATTGCATTAACTAATGTTACATAACTTTTAATAATGCATTGGTACGTGTTAGATTAATAACTGCTGTAATTATTGTTCATTGTCAGATCATGTTAACTAAAGTACAGCTGACTAATGTAAACAAATCTTCCAACTAAACGGTTCTGGCACTAAAAAAATAGGATTCAAAATGAAATCATTGCTACAATAAAATTGTAGTAACTGCCAATAAAATAAATTACAATTACAGAAATATTCTGATGCTGCTTAATCTGTTTATACATATATATACATATTTATATATATATATATATATATATTAGGGCTGTCAAAAGATTAATCGTGATTAATCAAATCCAAAATAAAAGTTTGTGTTTCCATAATATGTGTGTGTACTGTGTAGAATTATTATGTATAAATACACACACATTCAAGTATATATTTAAGGAATAATTGCATTTATATACTGTATATACATTTATATAATTTATATTATATATAAATATTTTATATATAACCAATTTTTCTTAAATATTTACATGATTGTGTGTGTTTTTATATATATAAATAATTATACACAGTACACACACATATATTATGTAAACACAAACTTTTATTTTGGATGCGATTAATCGCGATTAATCTTTTGACAGCCCTAATATTTATATATATATATATTTTTTTTTTTTATGGGTCAATGGGTAAAATATAATTTCAGTTAAAGATAAAGTTACGGTAAAGTTGCCGTAACAACCACAGTTGCCGTTTTTTTCCATAAATGTCAGAGATTTTTGACACAAACGGATGTGTGTTTGCAACATGTCGAGTGAATGACAACAGGCCTCGAGTGAAAGACTGGGCAATACAGAAACTGTAAAAGCACAAAGCTTTCATTCACTTTTCATTTCCCTCCTGGATCAGCATGTTGGCCAGAGCAAGGCATGCTGGGATTGCACTCCTCCCCGCTGTGGCACGTCTGAGACACACACACACACACCTGTAGAAGTGTTGTAACGGGCTCAGGGAATGTCTGGAGCTGTTGAATTGTGGGTGTGGTGGAAACACTGAAGGTTTGTCAGGGTCATGATCAGGGTCAGGGGTCAGGGGTCAGGGGTCATGGAATGACACAATTAGTAATTGTAACTGATTTGTCGGATTGTGTTTGAGTGGCAGAATGTGTAAAGAGGATCTAATGCACACATTCATCACTCGCAGACATGATTACCTGTCAGATGTTGATGTTTTATTATTTAACACATGACAACAGTTCAAACACACCACACAACTAATGCAGGAGGGAATATCTGGGGTGTAAAATGTGTACAAATCACAGAAAATCAGTTTGAATATACATAGACATATGTATTTATGTCAGTTTAGATCATTTATTATTTTAAGGACAGTGGCTAATACCATTATTATTATTATTATGTTCAATTCTGGTTTTGTTTTCCTAGCACTTAATTCATAAATTTATAGATATTTTTGCATGACAGTATATTAGATAATATTTTATTTTAATGACAGAAACTCATACCAATATATTTTCATTATTGATATTTTATATTATTATTAATTTCATTATCATTATGATATATTAGTATAATAAATATCTAAATAAATTAACAAATATTCCAAACTATATCATAAATTCTGGTCTTGCATACATTTATTTATTCTCTCTATTTATTTCTAACATTTCCTCATTGTATTCATAATATTGTGGGGTTAGTCTCTTACTGGAGCCTGAAGGACTGGACATACACGAATATAAATAGATATGACTAGAACTCATTCAGAATTCCTTAAATTCTTCAGGATCATAAGAGGTCATGAAGATTCCCAAATATGGCTTTACTGTGTACACTGTGGACGATGGGCTTTATTTCACAACGGAGTCGAAGGGGGCGTGGCTCTGCCTCGCGCGCGCGCGCACGGGTGTATCTCTGGCCACGCCCACACGCATAGGTGACCCGCCCAGGTGTGAAAGTCACCCTGCACTTCCAGCAGGAGCAAACACACCTGAGCGACCCGAGAGAGTGCGACACAGTCCCTGATCCACACACTGACAGGTAAAGTCACCTCACGCTACATTTAAAGGCTTTAAAATGTCGATTATTGACAGAACAATGTGTGTTTACGTTTGACCCGGAGGTCAAAGTGTGTGTGAGGTAAAGACCTCTATCATTCCTGACGGGTTAATATCATCGATTAAATGCGAGCTGTTGTTGCTGCAGAGATGTTAAGTTTAATACATTTTAAAACGTTTTTTTTGTAATAAGAAAAGGTCAAAACTTATTTAATAGGGTCCTAAGCTACAGTATATGATCATCATAATGCTGTCCCATGGTAATACCATGTTTTATATACAGTATACATGATGTACCATGGTAATTTCATGGTAGTGTTTTGAATTACCTTGTAGTATTATATAAATACCATGGTATATGAATAGCCTGTGCCTGTGTCAATCATAAACAACTACACTGGAAAAAAAAACAAATGTTTTGACAACATGTGTTTTTTACATTGCTTTAATTCATCAAAACAAGCAGTTTTTATACCAGATGCAACTAATTTTTAAGTAAATTTAGTTGAAATGACTTAAACATCCAAGTTGATTGTACTTAAAAATGTAAGTTACTTACAGTGTATCAAAATGTCAATGCATTACCGTAATTTTACAGCGTAGTATTTTCTATACAGCGGGTTTAAGCTTAATAATAATTGACTGCAGTTCTCAGTAACTGTCAACACGACTACATTGCTTTAACTCATCAAAATAAGCTATTTTCAAAAAAAAATTAATGCAAGATTCAACTAATTTTTAAGTCAGTTTAATGAACTTTAAGTTGGATTAACTTAAACATCCAAGTTGATTGTACTTACAATTTTACAGTGTATCAAAATGTCATTGCACACCTTCTCGTACCGTAATTTTACCATGGTAGCAGCGTAGTGCTTTCTATACAGCGGGTTTAAGCTCATGCATGATAATAATTAATACTAATAATTGACTGAGAAGTGTGTGTGAACACTCGTTGCTCAAGAGCTCTGGAGGCTGTTGGACTGTCGGCTTGTTTGTAGATTGTGACGCCGCATTAATTGCTTTCCCAGCGAGACGAGGAATGTGATCCGCCCGAGCGGTGAAAGTACTCTGGTATTCAGCATGACTCGAGAGCGCTCTGAAACCAGCCGAACGAGAAGGAAGTATTGATGTGTGTGTTATTGGGAGTCAACAATAGCGTCAGGAGCGGCTCTATTGTGGAGGATCATGAGAGAAAGCCTGAGAAATGACTCACGAATCGATCGGCTCTTATGAAACGATGCAGATCTGTAGACTGGAGAAAGTGTGGCTGGGTTTTTTTTGGGAGAAATGCAGCGTTTACTCATCATGACACATCAGCAATATCCATATGTGTGTGTGATATATGTGTCCCTGATCACAAACCCAGTCTGGAGCCGCACGGGTATATCTGTGGGAATAGCAACTATACATTGTGTCAAAATTATACATTTTTCTTTTATGCCAAAAATCATGAGGATATTAAGATCATGTTCCATGAAGATATTCAGTAAATGTCCTACCGTAAATATATAAAACATGTATTTTTGTGAGTGAATGCAGCACAATCGTGAACATAAATGCACAACTTTAAAGGAGATTTTCTCAATGTTTACATTTTTTTGCTCCTCAGATTCCAGATTTTCAATAGTTGTGTCTCGACCAAATATTGTCCTATCCTAACAAACCACACATCAATGGAGAGATTATTTATTCAGATTTCAGATGATGTATGAATCTCAATTTCAAAATATTGACCCATGTGACTGGTTTTGTGGTCCAGGGTCACAGAGATGGACTTTATGCAATTTATGTTCATTCCTTCAGAACAGCATTTATTTTAAAATAGAAATCTATCTATCTATCGTTCTATCTATCGTTCTATCTATCGTTCTATCTATCGTTCTATCTATCGTTCTATCTATCTATCTATCTATCTATCTATCTATCTATCTATCTATCGTTCTATCTATCGTTCTATCTATCGTTCTATCTATCGTTCTATCTATCGTTCTATCTATCTATCTATCTATCGTTCTATCGTTCTTTCTGTTATTCCATCCATCCATCCATCCATCCATCCATCCATCCATCCATCCATCCATCCATCCATCCATCCATCCATCCATCCATCCATCCATCCATCCATCCATCCATCCATCCATCCATCCATCCATCGTGCATTAACGGAGCATGTATTCATTTAATTTAATAACATTATTTTATCACTATATCATACTTCCATATTGTTATTCCATAATTATGGATTATTATTATTGTATAATGTGTCCTATCAGTAGCGATATGATGCGCTGAATCCAGCGTTGTGTCACGGAGAGGTAGTTCACGGAGAAGTGCACTCCTGCCGCATCGGCTTCTCGTAGATTCCTTCAGAAGTTTGAGTTCTCGGCAGAATCCGGTCAGGATGTGTGATGTGAGGAATGTTTCCCGCTGTTTTATTCGTTTGTCTGTTGTGTGTGATGTCAGGAAGACACACACTCGGGTATGTGAACCACCTTCACACTCATTCTTTCATGAGCTAAACTTTCATTGTGCATCATGCCAGTCATCGGCCTATTAAACCGTCTATGATGTTGCCATGGTGACCATCAAAAAGAAAAAAACTGTGACTCATAGTGATGTGAAAATGTCATTGTTACAATTTAACATTCCATTTCCCGCCACATCCACAATAGAGGATCAAACCTGCTATTACAAAACTAATATCCACCTCGAATCACTCAAGCGCTGTCAGATGACATCATAGAAGATATTAATAAACCGGCATACGTTTAGATGGGTTTATTGACAACATCTCTACTTTGGGAAATGTTTTGTTTGGAATTGTTCATTTGAAAAAAAGAGCAATTACACAAGAACAAAATATACTTTATACATTTTTTTTTGTTAACAAATTTACAGGTGAAACTGGAAAATTTTGAATATGGTGCAAAAGTTCATTTATAATTCAACTTAAAAGGTGAAACTTAATATATTATATAGACTCATTACATGCAAAGTGAGATATTTCAAGCCTTTATTTGTTATAATTTTGATGATTATGGATTACAGATTATGAAAACCCCAAATTCAAAATTATAATATTGTGAAAAGGTTTTCATAAGCTGTAAGCCATAATCATCACAATTATAACAAATAAAGGCTTGAAATATCTCACTTTGCATGTAATGAGTCTATATATTATATTAGTTTCACCTTTTAAGTTGAATTTCTGACATAAATGAACACAATATTAAATTTTTCTCGAGTTTTACCTGTATATATATTTACCTGTATACATTTTCAGTTTCAGAAAACACTTTTTTGTTTTGCTTGCAACATTACTTAGGGACTATTTCTAACTCGTGTAAAAAGTAGGCTTTAAAAACAATTGAAATATGTAAGTCTTTTAATCTTTTACCTTTGATATGTAATCTTTTCTGATTAGTTATATACTGCTGTCTTGTACCTTTTTTTGGTGACTGTTTCCTTCTTTGCTTATATAATGTTCTCCAAAAAAAAAAAAAAAAGGGTGAAAAAAAAGAAAGAAACTGTAATAGTGATGGTTACGGCACATGTTTTATCCTGAATGTGTGGAATGTGTTGAACAGGCCTGAGAACTGTCAGCTCAAGTATGTTCAGAATGAAGGTGTCACTCACTCGCCGCTTTATCATAAACAAACACACATATACGCCCAAGATCAATCCATGAAACATCTCAGGAGTTTGACATTCTCGTGAGGTTTCTCATTATGTACTGTGCAGACGGATGTTTATGATGACAACATAAAAGTTTCTGCATGAGATTTGAAGCATAAATTTGCATACAAGATGTACCATAGTACTACCATGGTGTTCTGCACATGCATGATCTTTATTTTTATTTTTATGTGGAAATGTACCATGGTAAAACCTTTTTATGTGCAATAGAAATGCAATATAGAAATGTTTTTTTTTTTTTTTACCTTGGTAATTCAATATATTTGAAGTACAATGTCAATACCATATAATTTAGTTGACGATTATTTCAAAGTAGCATGAAAGGCAATACCAGGGTGTATGTGTCTATATGTAAGGCTATATGATGATCGAGAACACGGCGTACACACAGTGTTTATCTAGTGTGTTTGCTCAGAGCGATGCAGTTACACACCTGTCCTCACCAGTCCTGATCTGTCCTGAGGGCTGGACGCTGTGTTACATCGCTTTCTTGTCGTAAACTTGATCGGCTAGTTATTTGTGCCGCTACAAACCAATTAGTACCAAAAAGTAGTTCCAAGAGTCGGGTTGCAGAAGAGAAACTCCAGTGGTATGCGGTTGTTAATCAATGGTATTTGCTTCTGTTGAAGCCGTCGGCCCACATTATTTCTAATTAGTTTGGAAAGAATAGTTTAAGAGCAGAATTTGTGGTGATAGAACTACATTACCCATGATGCTCTACAGAAAATTCCCCGATGGCTCCGCCCACTTCCACAAAACATCGCAAGTAATCGAGTCTTTATGTGCATATTTTGCACTAAACTTTTAATATATAATAATTTTAAATGCGTAGTTTTATATTCCATCGTTTTAAATTTGAATATGCGTTTCGCAATGCTTCATGGGATTGTAGTTCTTTCCCTCACAGTCTTATTTATACACAGTTCACTGTATTTTCAATACTTTTTTGCTTTAAATCAAAGGTTGCAATGTTGGGATTCTCCTCGTAGCTGATTGGTTTGCTTCATGGCGCTTTAAAGTTTAAAAATGTGTCAAATAAGCTTAAAAAATGTGTGTACAGCAGGATTATTATCGTTAACTGAAACTAAAACCGTTTAAAAAAACATTTTCATTAGTTTAAATTTATTTTTTTACTTTAAAAAAAGTTTATAGACATATTTAATGAGAGCAAAAACACATTTTTAAAACAAACTAAATAAAAATGACAAGAAAATATTTAATTAAAATGACTTAAATGATACTGGTGTACAAGTGCATTAGTATTACCGTATTATTTTGGACATGTTGCCATTAAAATGCCATGTTTTTGCACATTTCACATTACCACACATTGCTCATCTTCATGCACATGTATCATGTGTGACACAAAGTAGGCTATAATTTAAATTCCATTGTATATACGAGTATGGTAACTCGATCGTTGATATCTGATACCTGTAGTGCCAGTTTCACCATGGTAATTAAAAGACATATTTGAAAGAGTTTCTCATTAGCAACTGCGCTGTAGGCTATGTAACGTCTCGTGTAGAGTTGAGAGTTGTGGTGTGAATCGAGATCATGTTTTTAAAGCTGCAGTTTTATGAGTCGCAGTGGATTATTCAGCTCTACTTTCTCTAGCTTCGGCTGTTTTTTCTGTAATGGTTTTAGATGTTGTCTATGTACCGCAGTACAGCCACACCTCGTCGCCATTCAGGAGGATTGACAGCAGGAATCGTCTGCTGTGTGTGTGTGTGTGTGTGTGTGTGTGTGTTTGTTTTGAGTTGTCAGTCATCTGTCAGAGCCCCGTTGTTTCTCTCTCTCTCGGTCTTATTTGCATGTGAAGTCGGTTGCCTGGTATTTTTTCCTCCTCCCTGAAGGATCGCCGCTCGTCTCACAAACACAAAACTTGGCAACCGCCCAATATTTGGTCACCAATTATTTTTTCTTGATTGGGCTTCTGTCTCCGTCACAATTAAGCTCCACATCAGGGCTAATTGGGATGGAGTTTGTTGGTTTGTTTTTTTAATTTAAAGCAAGTAAACTTTCAGTGAGGAGTGTGTGTGTATCGCCCCCTGTCTGCGGCTCTGGGTTGCAACCCGTTCTCATTAGATGCGTCTCTATAGTGTTTATCGTGAAAAATTATAGTGTTTATCTGCGTATGATACGCACTGTAAACCCCTTGGGTACGTGTGTACTGGCGCGTGCGTTCATGTCCTCCTGGGAAGTTCGTACGAGGTGGGAAGTCGTGTTTACGATGGCGTACAAAAATACAGTAAGTTTCTTAAACTCGAGTTTTACAAAATAAAGAACAAATAAATGTGCATCAGATGTGCTTCGCTTTTTTTATGGTTTTAATTCATATTTGAAGCCACTGCAAACTTTATCCTTACATATTACATTGTTATATTATAATGGCATCATCTGTGCAGGCAATTAGCTTACTTCGCTGTAAAATAAATCGTTTTGTTTCTCAATGTTTCTCACTGACACACACACACACACACACACACACACACAACTCGTAAACATCGAGGCTTAGAGAAAATCCCGAGCTTCCCACTTACGAGATTGTGGTGGCGTTCATGTGCGTTTAAATACGATCTTTACGAGATGGCTTGAACGCACCATATTACACGCGATAAAGTGCCTATCATATGCACGTGAAAACTCATTTTAGTGTATAAATTGCACGATAAACACTACGTGTGCTATAGAGCCGCTTTCATGAGATCCGCCTGGGTTTGGGTTCGATTGGGATCAGAACAGCGTCACTATTGGCCCGTTTTAAAAGGGATTTAGCCCTCCGAAACCTCCACGCATTCCCCCTAAAAATGTGCGATTAACTCTGTATTTTGTACACTAATTCGTGATCACTAAGTCTCTGATGTCCCCAGAGTGTGTGTGTGTGAAGTTTTAGCTCAAAATATTAAAATTGTAACTTTTTGAGGAGGCTGAGAAAAAATTCACTGTTTTTGTGTCTGTCCCTTTAAATGCAAATTAGCTGCTGCTCCCGGCACAGGGGGCGGAGCTTCGATTACCTCCTCACACACACACACACACACACACACACACACATGCACTGAACATTTCAATGCCTTTTATGTTCAAATGATGGAGAGACTCAAGAAGAAGAGATGTAGAAGAACAGGACATTTCTGAATGTTAGTTGATGAGTTTATGAAGCAACTTTGCAGATGTTGTTTATGATCGAACAGCAACATTACACACTAACTAAAGTCAGAAAAGTGAAATCATAACCAACCACCGCTTTAAACTCATGAATCGACGACAGGCTTCGGCTCATCCCTGTTTTACTCTGCGTTGTTCAGTGTTCTTCCATCAGGACATCGAGTGTGTATTTATTGATATATATTCATATACATCTGTAGGTCTTCGTCATAAATGCTGTTTACATCACATGATGCGGCGGCATCACAAATCTGGACTTTATTTATTTATTTATTGTATGAAATGATCTAAATGATATGAGACTTTGTGTCTTTTCCCAAGTCTTGCTATATTACTTCATACCTCAGTGCAATACAAGCGCTAAAATGAGTTATGATGTTTTATAATAAATCCAAAAGCAAAACATGTGAAAATAACTATAAAAGTGAAAAGGCAAGCGAGCTTATGAATATGAATATGAATATGAATAGTGGTGATTTCATGTTAAAAGTGTTTGTTTTCCCGCAATGACAGAAATCCTCCAGTAAAGCACGGCATGGAGATGAAATATGCAGATTTTTTATTTATTTTAATAATAGTGTTTAAAACATTACTTGTTTTGAAAACCCACATATCGCCAATCTATATTCTTAATGAATATTAGTTTGGTATTTAAAATTATTTGAAATTAATTCAATAAATTCAGGGATTGACTTGATTTTAGTAATATATATATATTTTATTTTTTATATTCATATTTTTTCTTCATCGACAGCACAGCCAATAAGCTTCATCTATCAGTGATAGTGAGTTTTAATGTTGCATTGCTGCATTTGCAATTATTATTCCTGATCAGAAATCTTGAATATGCATTATTAACATCTTTCGGTTATTTTCAGAAGTCTAGACGTCTGCATGTGTGTGTTTTGTTTAGTTTAAGTTTCAGTGAGTCTCTCTCTTTGTGTGTGTTTTGCTTGAATTACGACTCGCAGTCAGTCATATTAATCCGTTGTTTCATTACAAGTCTGACTTATTCATAAAAGTATTCATAATGCAAAGACCTGTCAACACCAGGCCGTCCTCTTCTTTAGAAAGCCAGCGTTGCAAACACAACCGTTCAGATTTAACTCCAGCCGTCTGGACTGACGGGAACACACTTCTCCATTCCCAGCTGGATTATGTGTGGTTTAATAAGCATCCGCCTGAAGCCTGAACTCTTCTCTATAATCATCGGTGTATTGTTGAGCCGATTACACGAGGGCTTGATGGAGGATAAGTGGCCAGACACAGCACAGCGCTGGTTATGAAGCTCTCC
>JARPMJ010007346.1:0-43837 GCA_033366665.1 Phoxinus dragarum | reverse complement strand
CTTCATTCAGATTCATCAACCGGAAAGAATTCAGTTTGATAGAAACGAAAGTTGTGCATGTGAACATAGCCAATGTAAGGGTGTGCAAAACCACAAAATGTTCATAAGCCGGGCAACAAAATGGAACAGAATATGGCATTCTCAACATAAATATAATTTTGAAGATTTCAAATCTAGGTCATCTAGTCAATCACCCTGATTCATTCCTGCTCTTCATTCCTAACAGGATGAAATGGTTTCAAAAAGTGTTCAAATATTCATTAAACAATAACCACTTTCAAGGCTTCCTTCTGAAAAAGCGATTGCAGCCGGATGATTCTGTACATCTGTGGAGTTTGCTTATTTATTTATAATTGTGTCTGGCTGTCTCTCTCAGGGATGAGTTGTTGAGTGAGAGAGCGGAGGCTGAGAGGGAGGGTTGTGGATCTGGAGAGGAGAGAGCAGGAGTTACAGCAGCTCATCCAGCAGGTCTCACAGGATTTCCAGAAGGTGGGCACTTGACAACTTTCAGCTCTTCATCAACACAGATGACACTCAGAAGGCCAAGAAGGTTACTTTTGGGAGCATATAGTCACCACTCCATATAAGTGTTTTCATTTTTCACTTTTATTTATACATTGTATTTATGCATTTATAACAGTGTTATAACATTGCTTATGGTGAGCTTAAAGGTTTAGTACCCAAAATTTGAAAATTACCCCATGATTTACTCACCCTCGAGCCATCCTAGGTGTATTTTGAATTTCTTCTTTCAGCCAAACACAATCCGAGTTACTGGTAGATTAAAACGTTTTTGAACTCGAAAAGTGCATCCATCCATCATTAAAGTAATCCATATGGCTCCAGGGGGTTAATAAAGGCCTTCTAAAGCTAAGCGATGCGTTGAGAGAAATATCCATATTTATAACTCTATACACTATAATCACTGGCTTCCGGTAACGGCCGCACCAGAGTCTAGTTCTGGTTGAAAAGAGTGACCTTTGACATGATGCAATGGTTATTTTCACTCCCATTATAAAGCTTGGAAGAGCCAGGATATATCACTCCAATTGTGTTTTGCTTAAAGAAGAAAGTCATACACACCTAGAATGGGCTTGTGGGGTGAGTAAATTATGGGAATTTTTGGATGTACAAACACTTTAAAGAAGAAATCTTTTTTTTTTTATTAACCAATTACTGAATTTTTTCCAATATTTTCACATTTTATTATTTTTCTTTCTTCTATTGCTTGTTTGTTCTTTATTTTATTGCTGACAGTTTACATCTCTTGTATAATTATTTTGTATAAATATCAAGCAATAATTGCATTGTGACAATCCTTGGACTAAAAGCTGATAATATATTACATTTATATATATAAAAACACTTTAAAATAATCTGTTGTATAAATATTTAAACCCTTGCTTTAACTTGCATAAAATGGTTCCTGACGTAACCATACACTCCTGGGGAAACAGTCAATGTCTGTTTTAAAGGACACTGGAATATGTTTTTCAATGTTTTCAATTTTGATTGAATGGTATGATAAAAATTATTTCCACATTCTATTGTTTCTTTTGCTTTCCAGGCACAAAGCAATGCAAATGCACATGAGAAATCAATGGAGCATCTCCAGTCTGAACACAATAAGCTAAAGCTCCAGCATGAGCAGCACAAAGAACAAGGTCTGATTGACTCGACAAAGAATTCCTTGATACTAATAATGTAAATCTGAGAATGTGATAAATCATTCAGACTCACATGTGAGTGCATCCAATCAAAACCTGTAGGTTATAAAATTACATCAGAATAAACTATATACGGTGTCTGCTTTCCATCCCGATCCATTTTATTTGGGGTTTTTTTAGACAGAGTGTCAAAGTAAAGCTAGTTTAAACAATGCATCTTGACACCCTTGTGCTTCCTTTATTCTCTTTCCTTGCACTGCATAGCTGTTTTTGGACCCAAAAATATGTCCTGTTCCTAAGCCCTGATGCCAAGTTATATAAATATAGTGTGTGTGAATGGATTGACCTATATGCAACTCTCTATTTCTTTGTCACTTTTGGTGTAACTCTTCATACCATACTGTGATTGGTCAGGTTGCAGTGACCGAGGAGGAGCGGAGAGCGTCTGTTGGCTGATCTGCAGGACAAGGCCGCCTCCTTAGAGAGGAGACTAGAAGCAAACTACTCTCAGGATGAACACCTACAGGATCTGCTGAAAGAGGTCAGAGGACACGTGTTTATTCATGCCTTTCATCTTACTGCAGTTTCAGTCATCTAATATCTGCATGTTTTGCTTGTGTGTGTTTAGAAGTCTGCATTAGAGCAGAGGTTAGAGGAGGCCAGAGGTCAGTTACTGGAGACGAGAACCAATCACACCACAGCAGTCAGTTCACTGGAAGCTCAGGTAACCCCGCATCGAACCTTATTCGCTGCTCTACATTATTACATGTCCGCTTTTAAAATTATGATTTTCCAGGCCAGGAAAAGTAATTTAAATAAGTACAATCTTGAAAAAAACAAAAAAAAATAGCCTGTTAATGTGTTTCCTTAAATGTTACATCTTTACTTTGTATTCGTTATTGTACTATTTTAATGACACTTTATACACTACCTCTTAAAATGTTTTTGATAGAAGCATTAATTTGATAAAAAAAGTAAAAAACAGGACTATTTGTAATATTATTGCAATTTATTGAATATATATTTTCAAATGTAATTAATTCCTGTGATTCCAAAGCTGAATTTTCAGCATCATTACTGCAGTCTTCAGTGTCACATGATCCTTCAGAAATCATTATTATATGGTGCTCAAGAAACGTTTCTGATTATTATCACTGTTGAAAACAGCTGTGATGTTTAATATTTTTGTGGAAACCGTGAAAAAAAATGTTCCCCAGGATTCTTAGATTAATCGAAAGTTCAAAAGAAAAGCATTTATTTTAAATCTTTATAACATTATAAATGTCTTTACTTTCACTTTTGATCAATTTAATCTGTATTATTAATGTCAAGTATGAACTGATGTTAAAAAAGTCTTGCTTTTAAACGGTAACGTAGAATGTATTTAAAGTATCCAAATACAAAATTTAATCATTATTCAAATCATATTTTATTGTTGATTAAATCAAACTGAATTAGCAAAAACCCTTTGGAATGGGAGTCAAACATCTATGGTTTGTGAATCAAACCGATCCACTGTACTGTACTGTACTGTACTGTTAGTGGTGCTATACTGTATTGGTTTCATACAGCTATTAGTGAGAGAATTTCCCTGTTTCTCATTTGTTCCCAGGTCTCTCGACAGAAAGCCAGCATCACAGATCTGCAGACTCTGGTCAAGCACAAAGGACGATTCGTCCAGGGCTTACAAAGAGAGGACAGACGAACAGGTGAGAGCACTACGATTCTCCAGTCAACCCACACATCACATGACCATGGCTGATCGATCTGAATGTGTTCTGTCAGATCTCAGAACTGGAGCAGAGGGCTGGCTGACTGTGCTGAGAAGATGAAGAGTCTGCAACAGCAACTCGAAGACAGTGAAACGCACACAGAAAAACTGGTACATTATGTCAATAGCCAGTCACGTCCCAATAGCCTGTTCAGTTCCGTCCATCAGTTTGTTACCACTACCAACTGTTTTTGCTGAAATGTCGCCCTCTTCTGTCAGAGATCGGTCATACTTACTGGGGGCGGCAGCATTAAGCCCCGGGACACACCAAACCGACGCCAAAGAGCTAGCGCTGATGAAAGCCGACTGTGTTGTCGCCTCGCGTCGCCTGCGTCGGGGGGAAAAACTGCACTTGACACACACCGAAAGACCTACAGGCGACTGTCAGCTAGAATGCGCGTTCTGCACCTGTGTGTAAATGAGACAACTGTCTATTTCTGCAGATATATTCGTCATTCAAAAAAGGAAACGGACGCTGCAGGCTGCAGATACACAAACCATAAAGAAAGCAGTTACCGTTTTGAATATCAATCCTGCTAAACATTTACTTTATTCCACTCTGCTCATGTTAATATTGAAATATTCGCCAAGTAACACTCAGGTAAGATGACGTAACATTAGAACAGCCTTCTATCTGTACCGTTTTTACTGCTTTGCTCGCTGTTTTGCTATTATTCTCCTGCACTGACTTTTCACTAAGCTGAACAGCCAATCAGAGTTCCCTCTTTCACCGACGGCTCTACGCCGATTCAACATTGTCGAATCGGCCCAAAAAACCCAGGACGGCATCAGATTAGAGACCAACGGTGCGGAACACACCGGGAAAAACTACGTCGGGGCGACGCTCAAAAACGGTCCGACGTTGCCCAACGGGTCCGATCGTCGGCTTGCTGTGTCCGGGCTTTAAATGAGGCAAAGATGTTATGGTGTTTAGGGGTTTTTATAAAATGGGCTTGTCAGGCAGCTCAGTGTCTTGTCTTACAAGTCAGATTTATTGTTAATCCCTTTGAGTTTTGACCTTTGAGCTTTGTCCCATAGCAGGTGGAGTGGTCGGAGGAGAGAGAGCGACTACAACAGCAGGTCTCGACACAGAGACAGAGAGGCTTGGAGAAAACAGCCAGGCTGGAGGAGGAACTTCTCGCACTACAGAGAGGGAGAGAAACCGAGGTCAACAAGCATCAGGACAACCTGGTGCGTAACACATCACTCGTGTTTCTTTGACCATCGTGAACTTAACATGGGAACATTATTAAAGGTTTGTCTGATGTTTGTCTTTCTCTCAAGCGGTTGCTGGAGGAGGAAAAGGCCCTCACTGTTGAAGAGCAAAGCTGAGATCGACAGCACTGTAGAGAGACTGACAGCAGAACTCGACCAGTGTAGAGTGAGAATCATCTGCATTTTTTTTTTTTTCAGGATTATTTAATGAATGGAAAGTTCAAAAGAAGTTAGAAATGTGTAAAGACTGTAACTTTTGATCAATTTAATGCATCTTTGCTGAATAAACGTATAAAAGTTAAAAAACAAAAACAAAAATCTTATTGCCCCCATACTTTTGAAAGGTAGTGTAAGTTAAAACCGGACTGTACAGCTAATATTATAAAGCGGTCCATCATAATCCCTTACTGGTTGACCATCCAGGCAGTCATACCGCCCAGTCCTACTGTGCACGTTTCGAGAGGTATTTTGTGAGCTTGAGTCGTGTTACTGACCAGCATAGCATTTGTGTGACACGTATCCGTTTGTGTCACAGGCGGATTTGAGCAGCAGACAGACGGGTCAGCGTTGAAATTGCCAAAGCTCTGGAGGAAACCAGAAAACAGAGGGAAGAAACTCCAACAGCAGGTTAATTCACTGGCATATTCAAATATGCATAATGTATTTCACTCATAAAGTCATGCACCTGTTTTACTTACGGTAATTTATTGCTTGTCTTTTATAGGTCAGCAAAAATGACAGAGTCTCTTGAGAAGGCGGAACAGGAAGTATGTCGTCTTTTCTCAGGATTTAGGGGCAAAGGAGGAAGAACTAAACGCGTTGAAGGAAGGTGAGGGACCAGATGTTGTTTTGGCAGTGTATACTAAACTTCTGATAATAACACTAAGTTTTCAAACCTTAAGAACACAAAACAGCTTCAGTTAATTTCATTTCAAATTCAGACATGACCAAAAGTAAGGTTGTTCACTGAGTGAGTCAGATGTTAATTTAGTAACTGCTTTGACATATTTAATGGGTTGGTTCAGTGAGAATTTTGTTTTAATTATTTAAACTGGTAATTAGTGTGAGAAAAGAACCATCTTTAGAATGTGCTTTATAATGGTCAGCATTAAAACGCTTCTGTTTCTTATTGTGTGTGGTCAGAGCTGAAGGCAGCCCGGAGCAGTCTGTCTTCTCTGCAGGCTGAGTGCGAGTCTCGTCGTTCGGAGGCTGAGGAGAGAGAGCGAGAACACACCTCTCAGCTGACCGTCACTGCAGCAGGAAGTCCTCACACAAACACAGCAACTCTCTTCTTACCAGTCCCAGGTCAGTGTGTGCTTTTACCCACGTGAGCTGCTTGCTGTACCAATTTGATGTTTTTGTATTGACATATCTCTTTGTGTGTGGCAGGTGTCTGATCTGGAGGGTGAGGTGTTGAGATTAACAGCACAGTCACATGCAGACGAGTGTGATGGCGAGCTGAACGGGACGGTTACTGCAAGTGATCTTGACCAGTTACAAATGGTCAATAAAGACCTCGAGCAACAACTGGCTGAAAAAAACAAGGTGAGGGGAAAGAAAAGCACTGAAATTAATTAATATAAGTTCTAAGAGGAAGAGCAGAGATTTTAAAGTGCCCCTATTATGCTTTTTGGTTATTAGCTTTCATGTTGTGTGTACTCCAGCTGTTTGTTTGTTAAGGTAAAAGGTCTGCAAAGCGAACTTGCTGCTTGCAAACTACATCTACCCTTGAACACTGTAGTTGTAGCTGAGGCCTGGTTCGTGTTGAAAAAAAGAGTTTGGTTCGTGTTGTTGACATGTCAAAAAATGTCTGTTTTATGCGCTACGAAAGCAAATTAACGTTACATGCATTTCCAAAGAATGAGGAATTTATATGGTAAAACCTACACCATTGTTACTGTTCATATCACTGTGTATTTAAGTGCTGAGGAAGCATTCGGAGCTAAAATTCAGATATGGTAATGGGTGTTTCATTTCTGACACGCGCTGTAAGCGGTCGACCAATCCCAACCGACTGGGCCATCTGACCAATCGGAGCAGAGTAGGCTCGTGCGGAAAGGAGTTAGAGAGACTGAATCCTTTATCAAACCTTTTCTGACACTGTGAAAATAGATGATGCTGAATAAATTATCATAATTTTTATTTTTTATTTTCCTTGCATTTAAATATTTGATGATTAGACCCTCCAAAACATAAGAACCTTTAAATGGGCATAATAGGGACACTTTACAAAAAAAAAAATTATTATGAACTTGTAATTATGTGTAAGAGCATAATTATACAGAGAACATATTTTACAACAATTAATTATTTAAATGAATTATATTAGTTATTTGGAGAATGTTTTAAGTGGTTTAAAATGCACTTGTCTTAAAAAATAAATAAATAAAAATTCCCTATATGTTTAGTTAATTAGTATGTCTAGTTTCATTGTCCACCAATCATTCATACATATTACTGTAAAAAATAATACATACTGTATGTAAAAACAGTTGTAATCAAATTTTCATTACAAATGTAATACGTTTCTCCACATTTTAACCAACTTTGCTGACATAGCCAAGCTTGCACTGGAGGCGAAACATTATATTCACCAATAATATTACCCTATTTGAATTATAATTTGGGTTAAGGGGTAAGGGAAGGGTCAAAGGTATATTAAATATGCAATTACAGAAATAAATTACAGCTGTAATTACATGCAGTTTTTTTTATTTTTATTTACGTACAATGTACAAACGTCAATGCATACATTGTATCAAATGATTAATTTAAATGTAAGTACATTGATATAAGTTTTATTAATAATATTTTTTCATTTTTTTTGTCAGACAATAAAGCAGTTACAGCAGAGGCTTGCAGAACTGAAGAGGACGCTACAGAAAGAGCTGGTACGTGTGTTTATCCAGATGCATTTGTCAGTGTACTGTATGAAACACAGTCCATGTCAGCTGTCAGTAAACATTCCTCGCGTGTTTACGCAACAGAAACTGAAACCAGATCCTGACTCTGAGATGAAGGAGAGACTCCAGGAGAGATCGGCCGATAAGATGCTCTCAGAGACACAGATGCCCACCACAGCTCCAACCCTAGCTCCAGGACTCCCTCAAACCCCAGGCCTGCCGCCCATCACCTCCAACACCACAGTCACCAACAGTTCAGACCTCACCGACACAAGAGAGATCAACTTTGAGTACCTCAAACACGTGGTGCTGAAGTTCATGTCATCCAGAGAGGCAGAGGTGAGGGCTTGATCGCTTTCCGACCTGTTCAGATTACTTAAAAAAACTATGTACACTACCTTTCTAAAGTTTGGGGTCAGTAGTTTATATATATATTAATAAATACATTTGTACTTTTATTCAACAAAATGCATTAATTTGATCAAAAGTGACAGTAAAGGCATTATATAATTTTACAAAAGATTATATTTCACTTACGGTAAATGCTCAAATTATAATAACAGTGATCATAATAAGAAATTATAATAACAGTGATCATAATAAGAAATGTTACTTGAGCACAAAGGTGCTGTTGTGTTTTTCCATTCCACTGTTTTTCCAATGTAAGCGTGCTGGGTCGGAGTAATGGCTGGTGAGAACTTTAGCTTTGCCATCAAATAAATAAATTGCATTTGAAAATATATTAAAAATGTCACTATATTACTGTTTTTACTGTATTTTTGATCAAATGAATGCAGCTTTGGTGGAGCATAAGAGCAATCTTTTCTAAAACATTAACAATTCTTACTGACCCCCAAACTGTTTTAGTGTACATCCAATCATCTTGTGTTGTCCTATGAATGTTTTTCCGTACATTATTTACTATATTTATTATCCGGTTAGTATGTGCATCACTGATTTTTAAACTCCGGACTAGCGTACCTGTAAGTGATGCTTGAATGAATGAGAGGTTACCTCTCTCTCTCTCTCTCTCTCTCTGTTCAGGCTTTCCAGCTCATCAGAGCTGTTTCAGTACTTCTGCATTTCACAAAAGATGAAGAGGACATGCTCAAACAGACACTGGAGTACAAGGTGTGTAAGAGAAACAAGTGTGATAGAGTACGACATGTAGAAAGTCAGCTTGCTTTCTTTTCAACCGTCATCACACCCGGCAGAGTTCTCCTACGGACCCTTGAGCTAACTAGGCCACTCTGCTGAGGCAGATAACAATGTGGGTCAGGATATCTGGCTCACCGCACCCAATCAAACCATTAGCCTCTCAGTGACACGGTCAGGAATAGCAGCTGGCAGGTATTTATAGCTCAACCCAGCTGGAAATCACTGCACATCACTGTGCTACATTACACGCGGTGGTACACTGGTACTCTGTGGTGTGTGTGTGCGTGGTGTGAATAGATGGGTATTAAAAATTAAAAGGAAAAAAAAATTATAGAATTTCTATTCACAAGTTTCCTACGTCCCATGAGGCATTGCGTCAAAAGTGGGCGCGACTTCCGGTTCGAAGTAAACAAGCGGGAGTTGACACTCATTCATTCATTAGTTTACCGTCATTCAAGATTTAGCGATCCAAACTTATCAATATCTATATCTACACAGTGATAAAGTCGGTCGAGTGTTGTTTAAGGACGTCGGAAACGACCTTGCGTATCTAAAAGCTGACATTGAGCCGAGCCAGAGCCTGCACGTAACACATCATAAGGCTTGGGTGCTAGTTTCAGTGACAGGTGAAATACAGACAGCGGGTTGTTCATGTATTGCAGGGCCAGGACGCTCTTGTAGTCATGCAGCAGCACTTTTGTGGAAGGTCAGTAAAGTTAGGACAATTAAGGGCACAAAATGTATTATTGTATTGTGTATTTTAATTAATTAATAAATGTACTAAACTGAAATGTTTACTGTGTGTCATTCATGTTCTGTATAACGTTATGTTGCTTCACAGTAGCCTTGACTTAAAATATTTTGGGAGGGGATGGAAACTGTATAATCGTTCATAGGAACACTCAGATTTAGTTTTAGGCGTATGTTCAAAACACTCACGTTTAAGCCACTGAATTAGTTTTAGTGCGGTTATATGTACAACCACGAACAGCACATGTTGTCCCTGAGCTCCGTAACGACATCTCTCATTAAAGTTTGCGACTTTAAATAGTAGAAAAATGTACTCGAAAAAATACCTAACCTCTTCGCTATGTAACACAAAATACCGGTGATTTACTACTTCACCTAACCGGAAGTTTCACCCACATTCTATTTTACAGTAGCGCCCCCCGGAAACAGGTGGATAGCAGTGCATTCCTATCACATTCTGAAATATCCTGTTCTCTGACCAAATGAGGTGGCCAGATTTCTGAATAGTGTGTGTGTGTTCACAGGATAGAAGCACTATTTGAGTCTAATGTGTTGTGTGTGTTTTCAGATGTCGTGGTTTGGTTCCAAGCCCACACCCAAAGGAATCATACGTCGTTCCATCTCAGGAACCTCAAGTTTGAGCTGAGAGGACAAAAACCTCTCTGAGACAAAAGCGGAAAGAGGGAACGGTGAATGATCTCGGTAGGAAACTACTGACGTCCGAAGGGAACAATTGCAGGACTCCGCAGTTTCAATCTCCGCCTCAGCAAGTTCCTATGTAGCTCATGCCCTTTAAAGAACGGGACACGAAAACAATTCTGTCCATTTTACACTCAAATATTGCAGGGACTAAAAACAAATGCTTTATGAACATCATCTTTCTGTGACCTGGGGAGTTTCATCTTTTAAGTAATGGTTATATGGCATCGTCCGTCTCAACTCGTGTACTCTGTAGTTACATCCGCTTTCAACTGAGGAAGATCTTTCAACACAAGAAGGAATATTTTTTTTTTCATTTACTTTTTTGTAACACCAGTCTGAGCTTGAGCTGGTGTTCAATCAATTCCTCTACTCCATTTCACTGGTACTCATGAAGACAATAATCATATGGCCTTCAAATACTGGACGTCAGTGAAAATCAGGAATGGGATGTCATAAGATATAATGTTGTGATTTTGAATATGTGGAAGCATCTTACTTTAATCTGCCTTGTTTATGTGTAAATTACAATTACGTACATTCCATACAAGTATTTATATATGAATACCTGTATATAAGTGAGAAGAGGATTTATAAATCAGTGGATAGTTAAGTTATGTTTTTTTTTGGTCATCATACATGCATTAGTCGCAATACTGTTCATGAGTGTGTATGTGTATGAGATTTTTCACTGTGGGCTTGAAACTATAATATAGAGGCATATATGCACAGACTGAGGAAACAAGCATGCATGCCTTATACAACTGAATGCTTTGATTGTACTTTGGTTTTGAGCGTATATTGAAGCATTTGAGTACACTTAAAGCCTTAATGTTCAAGGCTAAAATACTGTCAACTGCATTTATATTTCTCTGAGGATAAGTCAATAGAAACATCTTTTCATTTTACCTGTGAAAACCAAGTCGTTTTCGGTCAGAGCCAGTGTTTTGCAGTCAGAACGATGTAATTTTGTGTGTTTTAACACTTTAAGGAGCATCAGCAGTAAGGTTAACCACTCTAAATGACAGACTCTTCTGGTAATAATAGGTGAAGTCAGCATTGAATATATCTGTGGGACGCTTAACGCGTGTTTGCTGTTTTTAGAAAAAGAAACCCAAAGAATTTCTGTTTTATGTAAAGCTTGAATCAGCCGATTGAAAACATTTGCTTTGCCGTAAATTAAGGTTCTCTGAAATCCCATTGGAAAAATGCAGATACAATGCCCTGTGTGTGAACAGTTAGGAATGAGATTGGAAGATCCATAATGCACTTTTCTACAACCGTGTTCATGTTTTGTTTTGATGTTATGATACTGTAGCTATCACGACAGTATCCATTGCCTCTGCTTTCAGCAAAATACCACTACATCCTTAATTTGGTTTCACTTCATGGTATGTCAGGAATATCAAAACTTGATAAAAATTGAAATCTTTCTCAGTGACTTAGTCTAAAGACGACTCATTTGCACTTCTTTGTGGTTACCACGTGCTGACTTTAGTGTTTTTCTTCTAATAGTGGATCTGAAAGTGATGAGACAAAGCCTTTCTAAATAATTTTAGAGCAGAACTAACAGATCAATAATTAACGATGAACATTAGCATTCAGTTTCACTTGAGAGATTATAGATTAGTTACTATATAACTAATACACGTACACACTACAGCTAAAAAATTTTGTCAATTCACCTTTTAGTGCTTAATCCCATTCTATACACACAAGAGTTGAGTCATTTACGGGAGTGACAACTGGATTCTACAACCAAATTAAACAAAAATGATATGTAGTGTGAACAGAACCAAACTGAACTAGTTATAAATGACGTATTTAAACCCGCATCAGAGTTAATCTTGTATGCACAAGAAAACCACAGGAAAAGAGGTATGAGCCTTTACTTAGTGTCTGTTTACGGTGATGTACTAAAAACTAAATTTTGCGTACAGGCGACAAAAGTTGTCAACACAATCCCCGTTCCCGTTCACAGATCAGTGAAAATAACTAAAAACACTATGCTGCTGCCAGGCCAGTAGTTGGCGATGTCTCTTTGTAAAGAAACACTACGCGCCTATAGAATGAACACGTAATATCCAAGCGCATGACGTCACCCTTTTCACAAATTTGCATTTTTGTAGTTAACACAGAGACTATAACGGTATCGCTTTCAAAAACATGCACTTTAGCGGCGTTTACACGACACCGTTTTCAACTAAAGACGGATAACCTTTTATGCGTTTTGGCTGTTCAGTTACACGACAATGGCGTATTTGGGGCCTGAAAATGGAAACGTTTGAAAACGGGTTTCATATTTTTCAGTTTTTAGTTGAAAATGGTCTTGTAAACACCCCCTAAAATAAACCTAAATAAATCCAAGTGCTTTTATATTGATAATGAGACCAACATATTGCAACCCACACTTTCCCATTTTAATAACTCCAAAATGTTGATGGCTTTATGAGCCAGGCCCAAACAACAAGCTTCTTCTAATAATATGGACATGGCAATACTGTGAGAGTGCTCTGCAAAGCAGCCTTTCAATCATATAAAGAAAAACACAACACTTCTGTTGATGGTGGTTTAGTTAAAATTGCAGAAAATAATGGCCTGGTTTCACAGACACTTAGATTAAGCCAGGATTAGGTATTAGTACAACAACGGCATTTAAGGGGCTTTTGTCTTAGACATTTTTTTTTGTCTTGATTCCTCTTAAATTTTAGCAGCAGCCATGAGTATCACTATTACTATACCTCATATTAGGATTCAGGATTAAAGCAACCTCCAACTCTATTTTTAAACCCGATGTGAAACCATCTACTATTACTGTTCAAATTGGACGTACCAAAATAGGCAAAGAACAATTCCAAAGAGACTTGTGTAGGAAAACCATATATTTTCCTCAAAAAAACTAGAGTAAAAAGACTGGAGCGCTTTAAACAGATAAAATTTAGGCTTTTATTCACATATAAACATTTATCAACATCAGTTGTGGTAAACGTAGTTTAAGCATGTTTGCTCGATGTGCAAGAATAAATGAGGTTCATTCTCGTGTTACGCATCACGTTTGAGCTTCAGCAAGAACCAATGAGGTTCATTCTCGTGTTACGCATCACGGTTGAGCTTCAGCAAGAACCAATGAGGTTCATTCTCGTGTTACGCATCACGGTTGAGCTTCAGCAAGAACCAATGAGGTTCATTCTCGTGTTACGCATCACGGTTGAGCTTCTGCAAGAACCAATGAGGTTCATTCTCATGTTATGCAGTACGCACTAATATGCAGTATGTTTGAGCTTCTGCAAGAACCAACGAGGTTCATTTTTGTGTTACACCGTGTCCTAACTACACGCGACGCGATAAAATTCCAGCGACAGCAAGTGTGTCTGTCCACACTAGACGCGACGCGATTGTGAGACGCCACACGTCAATCAAAAATCACAGCCATTCAGAACAGCGTGTGGGCGGAGTCTCTCTGTGAAAGCGCACTGCTGGCCCGCACTCACATTGGAAATGGGTAAGGACATAATCAAATCAAGAAATAACATTATTAAAAAGCAAAACATTAACAAAATATACTCATTGACTAATTTTGCTATGAAGTACAGTTGTATGTTTGCATAGAATTCAGTTTGAACGCTATATGCTTTCAAAATCTGAGATAAATGATCCGTTATCGCTTGTGGCACAGTGACCTTTTTTTAACTAAAAATAAATAATGTGTACTCATAACCAGTGTAATTTCTTCATATGACAATCAGTTTATTCGATCTTGTTCATAGGGAAATTCATATCCATCCCGTCTGTGTGGGCGGATCTGTCAGCCGCGACGTCGCAGAAATAGGAACCGTTTCTAAATTAGAAACTTCGCGTGTCGCCGTCGCGTCTGGTTAGGACAAAAACTCTGATTAACATGGAAAAGATACCTTTTATCGCGTGCCGCGGCGCGTGTAGTTAGGACACGGTGTTACGCAGCATGTTTGAGCTTCTGCAAGAACCAATGAGGTTCATTCTTGTGTTACGCACTAATACGCAGTATGTTTGAGCTTGTGCAAGAACCAATGAGGTTCATTCTTGTGTTACGCACTAATACGCAGTATGTTTGAGCTTGTGCAAGAACCAATGAGGTTCATTCTTGTGTTACGCACTAATACGCAGTATGTTTGAGCTTGTGCAAGAACCAATAAGGTTCATTGTCGCTGATCAATGTTTATATGTGAATAAAAGCCTAAATTCAATCTGTTCATCATATAAAGTGATTGAGTCTCAATTCATATGGATAGTTATAGTTTTACAATCTTTTTGAAGATTCAAAAATTCAGTTGCATAGCTGCAAATGGAGGGATTAAATGATCTCAGATTTCATCAAAATGATCTTCATTTGTGTTCGGAAGATGAACAGAGTCTTACGGGTTTGGAATGACATGAGGGTGAGTAATTAATGACAGAATTTTCATTTTTGGGTGAACTAACCCTTTAAGTGTTAAGTGTAAAGTTAAAAGCATAATTTTAGCCTAATGTCTAAAAAATTATGTCCCCGAGAAGTATATCAGATGTGTAATGCCAAATAATCAGATAAAAGGAAATGAAATACACTCTTAATGTTCTTTATTGCACCAGGCACTTCACAATAACCCTCCCGACCCAGCGCCACACTACGAATTGAATTGACCCATAAATCCACAACCTAAATACGATATATTAATTAAACATCCTCTTTCTGTACAATAAGAAAAGCTGAGAATTGGAACTAAAGAAATGAGAACTACACATCCGAGAGTGAGTGTAAACTAAGTAAAACAAGCAAATAAAACTTTCATATTCGTCACAGTATTTAATGCCCTGCAACTGCTGTTTAGGGCTTATACAGCAAAGTCTCTTCATGAGACTCATAGTCCTTCTGTCTCAGTTCACAGACTGTCACACAACCGCTCACCTTCATTAGTCGAGAATCGTGTCTTCCGAATATCGAAGAATCAGTCATTTACATTAAATATCATACAATCTCTCTGTTTTGAGTGAAACAATCGCTTGGGCTTGAGTGGTTTTCCCCCGGATAAGGTCGAGTTGTGAGAAAGGAAATTGTCCACGTCTAAGAAAAGAGAAGCAAATCCCGTGGCTGGTTATCTCTCACTTCTTTCGGCTTCTCAGACAGATTTTCTCGCAGTCAGCACCCGTACGATGGACCCCAGACCCCCCACAGCGAAAGCCTGAGTGAGAATATGAAGACAAAAATAGAAAAGACGTGTGAGATGGGGAAAAAAAGGCTTAAAAGAAATGTAACCTCTTTATTCCCAGACCGACCTTTTCGTGCCACTGGAGCAGGACGGCGCTGCTGTTGTCTGAGGGCTTCTCGAAGCCTCTGTAGATGTACTTCATCAGCAGGTCCACTCCGTTCTTGTCCAGGGACTTCACTGCCGGCTCAATATCGCTGCTCTTGAATGCAGTCAGCACTCGTAACACCACCGCCTGGGCCCGCTCCTGAGAGAGGAGGACGGAGCGAAAGAAACAAGTGGAGGTGGGAGTAAAAGACAAACAGCTTGGACCGTTTAAATGCATGTGCTAGTGATGCACCCAAAATTAATTTCAAATGGAAACCTTATATAGAGTGGATCAGAACCCAGAAGACCAAAGCACCGCTGGTTCCTTCAAGATTTTACTTTGGGGTTTTACAATGGGGTTTCTCAATTTATAAGTAAAATAAAGCCTGTGGTAAACATAACTTGACAACACTTTGATGTTTTGTTCTACAATGTAAATTACACACACACTCATAGCAAAAACACAAATTTTGGAGCAGTTATGTTTATTTTTGAAAACTTAAGTTTTTAATAAGTGACAATATAAGACAGCTTGGGCTGTGAGTGTGTGCAGTGTACGTTGTAGAACAAAACGTTAAAGTATTGTCAAGTTATGTTTGCCACAGACTATTTTTTACTCATGAATTGAAAAACCCCATCATAAAACCCTATAGGAAATTGTCAAAGGAAAGAGAGGCAAATTAGACTTCCGAGTTCTGACATCATCCCTGCACCACTCTAAAAACGTTTTCATTTAGACAAAAACTGAAAATTACATTTTGAAAATTAAATTTGGGTAAGTGGATAACTGAACTCAGTGTGCTGTCGTGTTCTCAGAGGATTAATTAAACCAGCCGTGGTACATTTTTTCGAAAATGAGCTGTCTCCCGAAATTTTACATATTGCTACTCCAGCATACTTTTTTGGTTTTCTCTGCATCACTTTCTGGTTTACTTGTAGCTTTTACACATTGGGGGAACAAAATAGACACGGTCACGGTCAAAAAGCACCATCTGAGGAGCAGAAAATAAACATCACAATTTCTGTCAATGATTTTCTCAATTGCCAAAATGTTGGTGCATCATCACTGATAAGGATGCTTAATATTATTAAAGGAATATTTAATGTATAAGTTAGGCTCAAGCGACAGCATTTTTGGCATCATTTTTGTTACAGCAAAAAAAAATTGACTCGTCCGTCGTTTTCTATATATAATATACAAAAATTTTAAATAAAAGCTACAGTGAGGTGTTTACTATGGTAGTGAATGGGGCTAATCTTTGGAGGATTTAAAAGCACGAATGTGAAGCTTATAATTTTGAAAAAGCACTTACGGTACATTCATTCTGTTGAAACCTGTGTACTATCTGAGCTATAAAACTGTTGAGTTTTTGTATAGTCATGTTAGGCATTCATACCTGTCAACACTCCCGTTTTCACCGGGACTCTCCCGTATTTCACACCCATCTCCCACCCCCCTCCCGTTTTGTCCTTTCTCCCGTGAAACTCCCGTAATTTGTGTTCCCAAACGTTGTTATATGAATAATCACATCAATATATTATTCCAAGGTTGCCCAGTTGTCAGATCTTGTATGAAAACCCATCCTACTCGCGCAATCAACACATCATACACATTTCAACCCATTTGTGAGCTCAACCTGGCAACCTACAACTCAGTTGCGCTGTTGACGTGCGCAGATCGACGCGGGAAGTTGAATAAAGCGATCACTGGTAGAAGAAGATCGACTCCGTGGTAAATATTTCACGTAATTAACGCAGCATCCGTTTTTTCTGTCATCCTTTGGCTGGCGTTACATTATATGATGCGCTTGTATTCTTGCAAATGCTTTTAAACCATTCACGCAAAGACAAATTGAGCGCCAAAATCGAGTTCTCTTTCGGCTTGAAGTTGACCGAACTAACACACGCAATTCTGCAAAAATGTCCGTTTTGTCGAGTATCCTCATAAGAGCAGACTGAGCACTCTTAAATTAGTTAAATAGTTTTAAATGAACATAAAGAAGAGTTGTGAGAGAATGATGCGCGTGTGAGATCCGCGTGCGTCTCTCTCTGTCAGCAGCACTGCTCTTAAAGACACAGTACCCAGGTAACAATTTATGGTTCCCAGAACGTTCTGGGAACGTTCGTTTTTGGTTGCGGGAACGTTCGTTTTTGGTTGCGGGAACGTTCCCTTAAGGTTAGGTTTTGGTTCCCATGGAAAGTTTTCTTAACGTTCCGGGAACGTTCGTTTTTGGTTACATTGCAACCTTTAGGGAACGTTCCTAGAACGTTCCCCTAACGTTGCAACCTTTAGGGAACGTTCCTAGAACGTTCCCCTAACGTTGCAACCTTTAGGGAACGTTCCTAGAACGTTCCCCTAACGTTGCAACCTTTAGGGAACGTTCCGAGAACGTTCCCCTAACGTTGCAACCTTTAGGGAACGTTCCCCTAAGGTTATTTTTTACATTCCACTAACCTTTAAAAATCTAACAATGGTACCAATTTTATTATTACTTTAAACTGTCTGTGCATAAGCAGGAATTAATTATTATACAAGCAGAAATGAATTTATATGTTAGCAGGAATGAATGAACAGGCAAACTTGATGGGATTTAAAACTTTAATATAGACAATAGAAAATTACAATATACAAAAAATATAAAAGGCTTAAAAATATATATACAAGAATAGAATCAGTTTTACAACTATACAAATAAAACAGAAATTTAAGTACAAAGAGTGTGATGAAGAGTGCAAATGTAGTGTGCAAGATGCATATTGGAATGATAATGTAATGTGCATTTGTTGTTGTGCATATGTTGTTCTGTGTATGTATATATGTTGTGTATAAATGCAGCTTTGAGTCCAAGACAAATTTCACATTGAAAAGGGACAACAAAAGTGAATGGCCAAAGTGGCAAAAATACAATTGTTTAATAAAAAATAAATAAAAAAAAGAGCTCCATTGTCTTGACCGATCAGCCCTTCTCAGTCCTTCTCAGCTGGCCTAAAAAAAATAAACAAAAGTTTGATATGTCATACTGAGAATGAACACGTTGACAACGCAAGACAAATTGCCTTACTAACAACCCTGTTTTTTTTATTATGACAAATATTGATAGTTTTCCCATTCCTTTGATAATTATGAACATCACATAGAAGTATTCTAATTTACCGTCTGTGTGGGGCAAACTTCAGCACTTGCCCAATCAAGTCCTCCGTCTCTGCTGCAGTCACCCCCGGGAAGTTTTTCTGGAAGGCCGCTAGAGTAAAGTCAAAATGAAGTAAAGTTACAAGTCAAATTAAAACCTCCAAGCTAAGCATAATACTGATGTGAACAATAAAATAACACCTGCCTGTTATAACCCTGCAGATTGTCAGGTCCTGGAAGGCCTTCTTTGCCTTTCTGCCCCGCAGACTAAACTGTTTGAGGACGTCATTGGTTGCCACTCGCCGTAGCATGCGACGGATGGCAGTACCTCTAGTCGAACCTCCAAGAGTTGTCAGGAAAAGTTGCTGTAAAACATAGAAATACAAATTATACATGTAGAACAAAGTGGAGAGCTTGTGCAATCTCATTTTGTAAGAGCTGTCAGTTCAGTTATAATGATATTTTGAAGTTATGCAATTATATAGTGTTAATCTTAGGGCAGGACTATGGCAACTTAATTACCATTTTTTCCCTCCTCTCCTGTTGACCGAGACTCCTGTCAAACTCCTCCAGCTCTGTGACTGTCGAGCAGGGCGACAGCAACATATCATCTACAGGAGCAGAGGGATGTGACTGGGACTGGGAGCTCCTTAAGAGCATGAGCACCTCATCCAGCCTCTGCTCCATCTTTTCCATTCGCTGTGCCATACGGGTAATGGATGTCCACATGGCTATGGAAAAATTAATTATGTTAGTTTTAGTTGTTATACATTACTTGAACATGTGAACAACTTAAGGAACACGCCGACTTTTTGGGACTTTAGCTTATTCACCGTATCCCCCAGAGTTAGATAAGTCTATATTCTCAGAAGGCGAAGCACTGCTACTTCTGGGGAGTAATTTGCTTGTAGCCCCTGAGAACCCCCGTGGTGAGGAGCAGAGAGTTCGCTCAGAGTTGGAGTAAATCACTCCGCAGAAGTAGCAGTGCTTCGGCCTTCTGAGAATATAGTTTAGAGTATGTATATGATTAGAAGATGGCTGTCTCACATGTGACCTTGTTATTTGTACACGCTGTGACTATACAAATCACAACATGTAAATAGGAAAATGTTGCCATTATTTGTCACTTATAGGGAGCAGTATGCTAGCTGGAACTATTTACTTCCAGTATTTGTGCTAAGCTAGGCTAGTGGTGGGTGCGTCAGACAGAGTTACGGCACGCACAGAGATGAAGAGGGTATGTATGGACTTATCTAACTCTGGGGGATACGGTGAATAAGCTAAAGTCCCAAAAAGTCGGTGTGTTCCTTTAAGTGAGTCTTCTTACCTCTCATTTCCGTCTCCATGGCTGAGCCACCTCCCTCTGTGTGATGTCTCACCTCCCTCTGTGTGATGAGTTCTGCTGTTTACAACAACAAAAAAGTCAAGTTACTCTCAAGTTCCTTGTCATGAAATAGTATTTCATTGGAAATGGAAAATGCAAAGCCACTGTACCCTCAGCTTGCGTCATAATAGACCCATCCAATTCTGGGCGACCGGCTGGTTTTCTGTGTGGTGTTGACTCATCTAAAAAGAAAGTAGATATGAATATTGGTCACTTCATTTATGGTAGGTTTCTTGCAAATGGAGGAGGAAGAAAAAAAAAGAAAAAAGAAAAAAACTTACATGCAGGTGGTGGAGGCAGCTGCGGACCTGAAAACAGGCAGGAAGAGACAAACACATCAGAATAGTCACATGATATGCACTAGGTTGAATGTCAGTAGTACCATGGTAGGAAATATGACTCAGGTTTCTTAAATGTTAACTTACGGGCAGGGCTTCCAGACACACACTCCATTCTCACACTCTTTCTCATTTGTGGAACAGATTCATCTGAAATAAAAGACCAAATTTTTTTTACAGATTGCTAAAAGAAAATTTTAATTGTGTAAATAATGTCTGTACTTAAGGTTTTACCATCACTTGAAGAATCCGTCATGAACCTCCTTGGGCGTTTACACTGCCTTTTGTGGACACTCGCATCGTCTTCCGTCTCAATGCTGGAAGTGTCCATCAGTCGCCGACATTTTTTCATGGCTTTGTCGTAGGAATCTACATCATGAGAACAAAGTTTTTGTGAGACAGTAGCCGAACAAAGCAGTATTTCCATACAGAGAAAACTTATTTATTTATATATAGTATAGCACCAATAAGTCACCTGTACACAGCCAGATTTTCTTGACTGCATATTTGGCCCAGCTTTTGTTGGGCAAATGGCAGGCGCTGACTTGGGCCCTCACATTATGTGCAGTCCAGTAGCAGAGGATGGCCTTTTGGAAAAATGTACTTTATTTCAGATAATTTCTTACAATGTGGTGAGGAGAACATTTAGAATGGTAAAAGAAATTATGAAGAAAAAGAAATCTACACAATAACTCCATACCCCTGTAGATCTGTCCACCCATGAAGATGGCACAACCTCCATAGCACTGTCTGAAAACTCAACAATCGTGAAGTTCTTCATCTGTTAAGAGACAACAGCATTATTGGCATGGCAAAGAGAACAACATAGATTGCATTAAGATTAATTTCAAGTGTATACAGCAAATACACACAATGAAAAAAAAAAAAATAATAATTTCAGTGAACAGTAATATTAGAAAAACAGAAATATAAGAATATTCAGTATGAACCATATAGAGAGATATGCATGTACATTATGTACCCTGTCATGGTTCATGGTTGTGCTGTAGACAGATATGGGGCTAAAGTTGTTTGTATATGTCCTAAAAATCATGCAGGACTGTCAAGAAAATGTTGGTCTGTGGCTCCTCAATCATAATAGCCTGTCTTGTGAGTTCACATGCTGGCACCAGCTTCACAAAACAGTCCCTCTTTTTCACCCTGAAGCACCCAGTGATTCTTGAATCACAAGGATCTGTGAACAGAGGCTCCAGCTTCTCAAACACATTGCACAAAACCATGTCCTTCCTCTCCTCAATGACCTCACAGCATGTGTCACCTTCCAAGATGTATGCATTGTTTGGTCTTGAGATTTTCCTTCTTTGTGCTGGAATGCTGCGGCTCTGACACCGTTCAATCTCCGAGAGCCTTTTTGCCACTTGAATTAGTGGTCTTCTTCCCGATCGGACCAGACGTTTCAGTTGTCCTAAGTAGTTCTCAAACCGAAAGGCACTGCATGCATCCAGGCATCCAAAAGTTTCTGCCTCATCTGTTAAATGGAGCATGGCATGAACATTATACACCATGAAGTGCCTGCCATACAGCTCTGCTGTCTTTGACACAAAGTACACCATCAGACTTCTGCTGTAGTCGGCGTGTTTGCGTGCCAGATTGGGTGAAACCAAAATATTCAGTGCCACGCTGAAAGTCATGAAATGCTTATACAGCGGGCTTGACAGAATGTCCTTGAGCACAATTTTTCCTGTGTACAGGGCAAACTGACGCAGCTCTGTAGCCTTCCATCGGTCCACTTCTTCCAAGTCCCGTGGCTTCCTGGTAAAGCAACTTGGAATAGATTTTCTCAAACAAGCTAATCTTCTGCTGACTTCTTGAACTTGTCCAGCAGACAGTCTGACCTGCCTGTTCCCCCTCACCCATTCCACCAGCAGTTTCCTCATTACACCTAAACAAGCTTGGTGCATGTAGTCAATGGAAAACATTTTGATCATATCAATGGGAAGTTGCAGAAACGGGGAAACTGTAAGCCCCTCTGTTTCCTTAGCAGCCATCTCTCTTCTAAACATCTCATTGGTTCGCAGGGTGTTTTGAACCTCAGGGTATGTTACACGGCCATCCACCCATAGCCCTTTCTGTGTGCATTTGTCACATCCATTGTATCCAGTGCACAGTTTGATTGCTTTGACCATTGCCTTGGCTGGAGCATCACATACAACACAACGCATCAAAACCTTCTTTCCTTGAATTCCATTTAAAAGCAGATCCTGCACTTCTGCAACCACATCATTGAGAAAATCCAAATCCTTAGGTTTTGAAGGACCAGAAGTTAGAGTTACAGGAAAAATACGAGTTGGAGTCAGATGGATGGCACACAAGACAGGCCACAGACTGATCTTGCTACTTTTGAATAGCGGAAGTCCGTCAATGTTGAGAGACAACTCCAGTGTGTTTATTTTTTTCAGCGCCTCCCCTGGGTACTGGTTGAGTTGTCCTTCCAGAGTTCTCCTTAAACCAAAGTGGACATACTCCATTCCCGATACTGTGGTTGACCTGATATCTCTCGGGGTTGATAGAAGGGTTCTGGCTGTTGACGGTAACTCTGGATGTCCACTTGCTTTCAGTCCCACAAGAAGATCATCAAGAGCAGAGTGTTGAATCTGGTGTTGTAAGGCCCAGTGTTGTAAGAAGTTCCTGAGTGAACCTTGTGGGTTGTGTTCCTCACTGCAGGAGTCACTGGTCTCATCCATAGGTTTGTCCATGGGCGTGTCCCACATTTCCAGGTCTGAAAAACACTGCCAAGTTGCAGAAGCAACACTGCTGCTGTCCTCCTCAGAGCTGCTGACAGAACTTGCTGGCATTGCCATGAGCTCTGGCTCCTCTTCATACTCATCTTGCAATTGTAGCTGTGGTTCTTGATGTTGGCGAAGGCGTGCCAATTCTTGCTCCGTCTTTACCAGTCGTGCTTGTTCTCGTCGTGCCCTCTTCCATCGCTTTGTGTAGGCCTGCCGCTCTGTCCTTGAACTCATTGTATACAAATTGAATGTAACCTAGGAGTTCCTGGTGAAATGAAACAAAGACTCAAACAAATCCCAATGTATACGCAAAGCGTAATATATATATGCAAAGCACAATTGTCTGCTTTCTTTGTCAATTAAGTTTAAGTTTTTTTTTTTTTTATCAGGGACAATGCACAGAAAAACATTAGAATAATATATACTCACTCGGAATTTACATCGTTCATATCACAGTCAATTCAGTGCGTACAGGTTTGCTTTAATAATAACCACTGTTTGGTCAGGCGTGTAAATGTAACGTTACTATAGTTTGTGCATGAAATAATTTCGTTGCCTTTATTGTTGTTTGTTTATTGTAAAGCGTCCTTGAGCCCTGGAAATGCGCTATATATAAATAAAACAATTTTATGCAGTCCATTTAAAGCGTTACTCTCGACAAAACTGGAAAACATGCGCGTTCATGAGCTTGTCTCTCGTGTCTCTTACGTCCACAGTAAACATCCACGGTAAACATAGCGAACTCATGAACTCGGCGTTTCATTGTCTAAAATATTCACTAATGTTGTTACTGGTCGTTTACATGCTTATTTAAATAAACGATGGATATATTTAGACAACCAAGGAGATGCAATCTTTGTCGCTCTACTAGCTAGTAAAGTCAGGTTAGCCTGCAGTTTCGTGAACAGAGCTTCTCTCAATACAACATACAATATTACAATACATAATACATTAACGTTACAATATATCCGTTATAGGCTTTACAGCATACAACCCTCAGATGTATCGTAAGATAAGTGTTAAACGTTAACGTTAAACCCACATCGGCTCTTAGGGACATAAAGTTATAAGATATTAAGTTAACGTTCGCTACCTAGCTCCATTATACCTTGAACCAATAGCCCCGGCAGTTTTGGGAAACGCTACCGTTAATGGCGTTAACGTTACATCCATGTAACAGGCTTTACAGCATACATAACATTACATACATCCCTCGGCTGTATCATAAGATAATACCATGGCTACAGAACCCAGAACAGTCATATGAACATGCGCAGTACCGCAATATAACAAAGCCCCACGAGAAAGACGGCTTAAAGTTAAACCCCAAACCCTTGCATTACAACCATGAAACTGTAACGTATTTCACTTACTTTTTGAGAATGTGAAGCTCGATGGTTGCTGTTGTTGGTCGTTGTTGGTTGTTTTTCCAAGACTTCCTGATAGTGAACGGTCTACTGAGTTCTACGTAACTTATCCATTTCCTCCAGCCAATCAGGAACGTCCGTGTTGCGTCACATGCCTTGACGTCAGCAAACCTGGCCAATCAGCATTTTAGAGGGTAATTTTAAACTAAAATGGAGTGTTGCTATCTCCGACCACGAATATATGTTATTTCTTTCTTAAACATTAGATATTGAGTTTGTTTTTTTAATGCACTGTTTAAACGTAAAAGTATGCTACAGTGTGTGACATTACACATCCGTATGTGCTCGAGTAAGCAGACAGATACTGCATCATGGTTCGAGCATTACGGACGGACATTACATCCACTATACAGATTATTTTATAATATATACACACAAATTGTGCTACGTTTAGTTGTACAAACATGGTTCAGGCAAACATACGTAAAAACATACACGTACCACAATGTCTACGTGCATAGAAACACAGAAATGCGAACGGACGGATCCACACATTTCCCAAAATGCGCTTTCTGATGACGTCGTACGTCGTTGTTTGGTGTGAGAAAAGGTGGAAAAAAGGAGAAAATGAAATTGCTCAAGATTAGCATGTAGTGAAATGGCTTTTTTAATTTCACTGTTTTAGATTGTCAATTTCAGTAATAGCATTATGTAGACTATAGCTGTTATTGTCTGACCAGTTTCTAAAGCTAATAGAGGAGCGATCAGACACACAATGCTATAACGTTAGCACATTTAACAAGGCATTGGAATGTCTGAAAATGACTGAATAGAGACGCATTGACGGCGCCATTGCCACCTAATCAGAGGCCTTGCTTTGCATACATGCAAATAAGTGAGTGTAAAATGCCAACGGTACAGGAATAAATTAAACATGTTCTGAATGTATTCTAACAGTGATAGCAGAAAAGTATTCGACAAATATTTTACCGAACTATTATTATCCTACATGAAAATCACAAACAATGGGTGCAACGTGTGTATTTCTAAAGAGACGAAAAAATGAACTAGCACTATAACGTTAAGGGCTCCATACCTGTGCTCAAACAATTTATCTTGAGCGTCCATTTACACGAAAGCCACTGAAAGAAGACGGATTCCCAGGCAAGTTGTGTATCCAGAAGGACTTTGGTGTAAATCGCAGAACACGCAAGTCAGGACACAGGACAGGATTTCAATCGGTCACCTGAAAACAGAGGCACTTGCCCCTACTGGCGTGGGGGGTGTAACGGTTGAATTTGTACACTGAACTTAGCTACTTTGTTGGAAGTGAATTTTCTTATTTGTGAAAATCGTTCGATTGATAGATTCTTGTTTGAAGTATTTTCAAATAATACAGTTTAAAAAAAATGAAATCAGGCACAAAAGTATTGTTTGCTAAATTGATCAGTCTAAAATTAAATATATTCTTTTGATAATCTGCTTATTTTACTTGGATTTCATAAGACCAATCTAATTTTTGAGTGAATTAAATCAACTGACTGCAAACCTTTTATATGCTACGTCAAAAACTTAAATGGAGCTTGTTTAAATAAACATGACCAAAAACAACCAAAAACAACCAAACGGGAACGTTGTGTGGAGGTACAGTGCAACCACAGGAGAACGTTTTAGTTGGTTGGTTCCCTTAACGTTTAGGGAACGTTATAACCCTGAGGGAACGTTCCCTAAACGTTCGTTTTTGGTTTGGTTCAAACTAACCTTTAGAGAACCATAAACTAACGTTCCCTAACGTTCCCTAAACGTTCTGTGTTAGTGGGGTAGTAGCCAAAAAAATATTTCTGTCAGTAAAGTTAATCACAGAACAAAGGGAACAGAGAAAAACACTCACTGCTCTTGACAAAAGAACATTTGTAACTTTAATAATGATTCATCTATGTATAATTTAACATTTATGCAGTGCAAACTGTTTGATAACTGTATAAAATTTCTGTATATTTCCTACCTTTTAGACAAATATTTAAAATATACTGTTTTTGTTGTTCCTACATTAATTTGGAGATTAAATGTGAAATTATGACATTATAAAATATATAAAAAACAAGTTTTTTTATCGTGAGTAATCACAAAAATTTTTTTGTTTCTAAGCAACACTTCTCTTCTCTTTGATATATTATGAATATAGGTAGTATAAATGAAATGCAGATGTACTACATCCGCCATGTTTTTACTGTCAAGTCATAAATCATCATAGCCATTAATAAATCCTCTCCCATGGCCTCATGGGATAGTATCCATCGAATAGTGCTCTTTTGGCGTACTGTTTTTCGCATTCTATACAGGCCAGTAGAGAAGTATTCGATTTCGAACTCCGACTCTTCTTGAACATCTGAAATGGATAGATCAAGCTGTCTGAGTAACAGAGTTGGCTCTTACTTTCACTGCTGGATTCTTGGAGTTGATTGGTGGATTCCTCAAGGCGATGTGAAATGCTGACATCATGTCCCCTGTGCATCACAGTTAGTTAAGGAAAGCTGACCAACCAGTCAGTCGGTCACTCTCAAAGAACCATGAAGAGCATTCCTTAGAGAGAGTAAATCTTATTTTTGCGTGGTTGAAATAGTTTTTGATAATTATAATTAAAAGTTTACAGAGAAGCTGGTGTTCAGAAGTTTGGTTTGAACATTTCTGGTGTTGATTTCACTGGCTAATCATGACTTTATGTTAGGTTGATCTGAAAGCACTTTTTTCTATCCCAGCTTAATATAGAGAGACAACTATAAATAAATCATTTGTGGGTTGACTTTTCAGAAAAATTTGAACTCTTTCGGATTCTCTGTGGTATCAAAACATCATTCTGTTTATAAAAATATCATTCTGACCATCCTGACGCTAACTCAAATGATTTTTGGGGTGGGACAATCTAAATTAATCAAATGAAAACACGTAACCGGCTGCCAAGGCAAACCTTTAAACACTAGAATAGTCCATATGCTGATGACATTAACATGAAAATCATGTCTTTATTTCTAGTGAGGGTAAAGGAGGCGTCAGACTCAAACCTCTTTAAAGCTCCTACGGTCTAAAAATGTGTCTCCGAGCACCAAAAATGGATCATTCCGGTCACAAACGCTGATGACCTGATTAAATAAATGACACCACGCACAGTTGGAGGGAAAAGAGGGGGGAGATTTTTTCTCAGAAACTAAATAACTGTTTACATTCTGTTATGTCATTTAAAAACACATCTGAAGATTAATGCTGATCTATCACACGTTAATAATACACAACCATGTCATATTCAAGGTTAATCGAGGTTTAAAAGAATTAATGTAATTAGAAAAACTGAAACTACATTTTGGTTACACATTTTAATGTGTCCACGTTACAGTGTAATAATACATTTAAGTACTTAATAATAGTAATTAACTACAGGTATTTAGGGTTAGGGTTTCGTTTTAGGGTTAGTTAGTTGCATTCAACTATGCATAATTTATAGTTATTACTGAAGTAAATACATGTAATAATGTGTAACAAAGAAACATTAAAATAAAATGTTACCTAAAATATTAATTGAACCAAAAGTAATGGCACGGTTTAAAAAAAGTGCATTAAAATATTTAAATATTCTCAGTCAACTTGTTAGAAGCCCTTAAGGATATGAAACCCAAATATAATAAATGATAAAATAATTTATAATTGATATATCAAACTAAACTAATGTAAAGAAAAAAAGAGGAAAAAAAAGTAAACTTAATTGTAAGGACAAACAAATTTGAAATACAAAATAAAAATGCAAAATAAAATAGAAATAAAACCTAAATAAATCTACGTAAAAAAAAAACAGAGATAATAAATGAATAGAACAGAAAGTAATCAGCATTCTGCACCAGCGATAACTCCACAAAATAACCTGTTACCTCAAATACAAAAACAAAACATCAATCATTTCGAACAAACCTAAAACCACATTCCTATCCTCCTAACTATTTGACAGGTTCAGTTATTAACACACAGTGAGCTGCCTACACTTGGACAGCATTTCTGGACAGTGCCTAGATATAATATAGCTGACTGGTGTTTAAACACAACATGTGTGTAAATAATGTACGAGTTAATCTAAACCAGGACAAGGTTGTTTTGGGTGCCCCTTAAGTTAAAAGAGATGAACTTTTCCCTGCCACGTTTTCAGATATTAAACATATCCGTCAGCATAAGGTAGGCTATATAATATACAGTAATGGATGATGACAGTGAAGGCAGCTGAAGGATATTGTCCGATGAGCTCGTCCACCTCACAGGCGTCCGGTTCCTGTTGCTCGGCCGCCTCGTCCTGCTCGTCCACGAATTGATTCTCGTCGTATTCGTCGATGTCGACTCCCCGGAATCGTGAGGACAGGGTGTTTTTCGCCATGAGGAGGAGCCCTGGAATGTGCTATAACGGACAGGTCTGCAGCTTCCCTCAGTGACAGTGCAGAGAGCCGTTAATGTGTTCATCTGTCAGTGGGAAGGTGCGGCTGTTATACCTCCTCTTCCTCCTCCTCTCTCCTCCTCCTCTCTCCCAGCGCGAGCATCTCCACACATTCCTGCAGAGCGGACACAAATCCCGACTGGAGCGGAAACGGAATTGCAATCCATGGTTACGCTGTGACAGCAGTGACACTAGTGTGTTTCCGTTTCCTGAGAGGCAACGATGAATGCTGCTTGACTCAAATGAAGTTGCCTAAAAAATACTTTTGATTGTTGTGAAGCCTTCAAATGTTATAATTTTTAAGGACCTTTGTATTTAGAGATAGGTAGCCGGTTGGTCTTAAAAGTTAGTCGTCTATTTTATTCTGCAATGGTCCTAACTTTTTAAAGTCAATTAAATAAAAAGGTAGCCTAGATGGTCTAATTTGAACTGGAAAAGTATCTAACTGCTAGTTGGTCAGACATAAGACAACTGGCTAAGTTTATGCAACTGGTCCATGGATTTGATTTCAATAAATATTACGCCACTCTCTCACACACAACAAGCCTTTCAGAAGCGCGCGTGCCTGGCTATAAAAGTCGCTATCCTTGTCAGTCACTATATCATCATCAGCATGCAAATACTCTTTTGTATAGCTACGTCCGGATAGTTTTATTTGTGTTGATGACATTTTCGCATGTAGGCCTACATCAGGGGTTTTTTGCAAGTATAAGTAGATTAATTGATGCCACTGATCTATATAGAATGACGTCATTATATAGATCATTGATTGATGCCCACTTCAGGTCTGCGTGCGATGATGATTCGATTTGTAGTTGCTATAGTGACGCGTGTTATGATTTTGTTTTAGTTTGTACACTCAAAATCTGTTGGTTGAGAGACGAGGCGAATTCAGAGAGTTTTGCCGAGTATTTTCTGTGCAGATCTTGCGATTTTGAAGCGATATTTGAAGGATTCCTGAGAGAAAACGTATTATATTCTAGGAGTAGATGTCACGAACACACACAGGAACAGGTAGATCCAAGAGCAGTATACTTTATTAAAGGGTAATCCGTACTCACAAGCAGTCCAGGCAAGGGTCGAAATCCAAAAGGCAATCCAAAAACACAAGACATAAACAAGCAACAGGAACGGCAGTGTGGGGACAATATACAAGGACTCCGTGACAAACACTGAAACAGACAGGGTATATATACACAAGTGCAAACAAGGTGACGAGAAACAGCTGAAGGAAATGAACAATCAGTGACAGACAGGATTATGGGAAATGTAGTGAAAATGCCTAGACACCGTGAAAACTGAGACCTCTAGTGTTAAACCCAGGAAACCACCAGACACTGTGACATAACCTCCCCTCTACGGAGCGGCTACCAGACGCTCCAAGACCACAAGAAACAAACAAAACAATGCCACTGCCTCTTTGTATTTATGCTCATGGGTAGGCCTAAATGGGTTCCATTTAGACCTTAACATTTAGTCTTTTACTGTTATATGTCAACAAGATTCAACAGTGCATTTTCTCCTGGCTGTACCCAATGTTTAGATCTGCTGTGTTATTTATGCAAATTAGCACATACATAATTAGATTATGCTCCGTTTGCCCATGTTAACAAACAATTAAAAAAAACTTGTAATACATTTTTTGTTTGTCTTGATTAAGTAATCAACTCAGTAATTTTCATGGTGATATCTAAAGGTTAAAAATGTTACCCTGTTCATGTGAGAAAAATAATGAATAGGCGTATGAATAGGATATATTTGGGGTCTTTTTCGGGACTTTCCCCTAATGGGATTCTTCTGGGCTTTTTTTTCCTTACTCGGGACATATGGAGGATACAAAATCAGTTGAGTTTGATTCTGTTGCAATTTGTTCACGGTTGACCCCAATTTTGGCCTAAAACGCCTGGACAAAAAGGCAACTCAGTGTCTGGGAGCAATAGGATAGGAGCAGATGTGAAGCGTTGTTTCAGTGTGTTGAAGGCATGGCTAGCTCTTCTGGTCCATATGAATGGCCTGTTCGACTTCTTAGTAAGTGCGGAGAGAGGCTCTGCAACAGAACTAAAATTTCTTATGAACCTCCTATAGAAATTGAGAACCCCAGAAAGCGCTGTACCTGTTTGACTGAAGTGGGTTGGGGCCAGTCCAAGACTGCTCAGATCTTGCCAGGATCCATCTGGAGGCTACCATTGGACACACAGAAGCCAATGAATGAGACAGCTGGGACATGGAACTCGCTCTTCTCCTGCTTAACGAAGAGCTTGTGCTTCAACAGCTGGGCAAGGACCTGTCTGACATGCTGAACATGATCTTCGAGTTCGAGGTTGCGAGAGAATATTAGAATATCATCCAAGTAAATGTGGCGAGCGGTACGTTTGATGTCAGAGAAAGAACTTGGAAAAGAGAGAGAGAGACAAAGCAAGAAGAGAGAGAGTAAAGTAGGAAGAAAGTCGACTACGCCACCCTGGTGACCACTAAGCCAGGGAAGTATTGTTTGTTTGTTTGTTTGTTTATTATTTAGATCCCCATTAGCTGCCCCACCTGCCTTGTTCGTTACCCTCTTTTGTTTGCTCCCTATTTAGTCTCCCTGCAGTTTGCAGTCCTGTGCTGGTTCGTTGTCTATGTTCCCTTGTGTTTCTAATTCCTGTTTAATGCCCGTCTTGTTTTCCCCCCATGGGGAGGTTTTGTTTGTAGGTTTGGTTTTGCTTTTTATTTACTTAATAAATTCCTTTTTGCACTTGAGTCCTCGCTTCACTTTTTACCGTTCCGTGACAGTTATATAGCATTAAAAAACAAAACGAAGTTGTCTATAATGTATATGCATAAGACTGTAACATAAACAACACAAATATAATTTTATGTATACAACTAATAATAGCCTAATAATAACTGTAAATATGTGTCTTTTATATTATTTTTCTTTTCATGAAATTCTGTCAATCCAACACATATTTGCATATGCTAAGCATCAAATCAGCATATGATTTTCTGAAAGAAAGTGTGACACACTGAAGACTGGAGTAATAATGCTGAAAATTCATCTTTGCCATTCCAGAAATAATGTACATTTTAAAATATATTAAAATAGATAATTATTATTTTACATTGTAATAATATTTCACAAAATTACTACTGCTTTTACTGTATTTTTGTCAAACAAATGCAGCCAGCGAGCACGAGGACTTCTTTCAAGATCATTTAAAAAACTTAATTATTCAAAACTTTTGACCAGTAGCTAGTTTTTGGAAATATGACCAGTTATAAAGTCTTGAGAGTTTGTGACTACTAAATAATAAAAGACATTTAAGATTTTACATTATAAATCTAAATGTGCTCTAGACAGATTTGGGGGTAACATGTTATAATAAGGTTTCATAACTATACTTTATTAACATGAACTTACAATAAACAAAACTTCTACAGCCTTTATTATTAGTTAATTTCAACATTTACGCCTACTAATACAGTATTAAAATCAAAAGTTGTATTTGTTAACATTATTTAATGCACTTTGAACTAACATTTGCCAGGTGTATGTTTATCAACTAACAATTAACAAAGATTAATACATACGTTAACAAATGTATTTCTCATTGTCAGTTCATGTTAGTTAATACATTAACAAATGTTAATGAATGAGACCTTGTTGTAAAGTGTTACAGATTTAGGGGAAAGATAAGAAAGGTAGAAATGAGATCTGTACAGTTATTGTATCTGTTTTCCACAGGTCACTTCAAACCTTCCTGGCCAACAGCAGAAAGTGACCACTAGAGGACAGCAAATGTTTTCAAGTAAATCTTATGTTTCAATTTCACAGAAAGATCAAACCACCCCACCATCTTGAACACATTTGTTTTATTTGTTTACAAAAATACTTTTGTTGTATTATATACTGTTTGACAATGTAAGACATGCAGCTTGATGATGCTATTACATTTTCTTATAATAAAGAATTGGATTTATTCAACTTTAAACAAGTAAATTAAATTGTCATGTTCATGCAAATAGAAAATACTCAACTCAAATTTGACTTTAATGAAATAGCAGATCACTGAGAGTGTCCGACCCAGCGTGTTCTATCATGCTTTTCATATTTTTCTAATTCTACACGTATGTTTTGGATCTATTTTCACGTCTAATGAAAGATAGCAGTTGTTCTTGCCTTGCAGCTATAAGCAATGTGTATGTTCAGGCTTTATCAATCCTCTCTCTTTCATTTTCTGAGGGCAATACAAATATTTACTCTGAGTCTGAACTGGAAGGGAATGCTGGGAGACAGAGACCTTTGGGTATTCCACACATCCCTGCTGCTGTTTTTATGAATGTATAGTGTTCATTTAATCAGAAAATCTATGGCATTGATGGAAGTCTCGAGTTACACTCTTTGAAAATGTTCAGAATCTGAATAATTAATTCAGCATATAACAGTACAGCATATAGATAGAAAATGAAAGTGTATAAAGAATGACTGATTTAGAGAGCTGTGAGCATGTCATTGTGTTCTATATCATATATATATTAAGAATCCATTCATTTTGAAGAACACAATGACATGCTCACAGCTATATATGTATGTATTTATTATTATTTTTTGAATGATGCATTTAAGATATTTTGAAGAATGTTTGTAACCAAACGGTAGAATTTATGAAGGATGAAAAAAAAACAAGTACGGTAGAAGTATGAAAAAAAAACAAAAAAACAATGGAAGTCAAAGGGTTCCATCAACTGTTTGGTTACCGACATTCTTCAAAATAATCTTCTTTTGTGTTAGAACAAAGACATGTATGCAGGCTTGGACCAACTTGAAGGTGAGTACGAATTTTTACTTTTGAGCGAACTATTCCTTTAAGCAGCACAACTGTCTTCACTATTGATAATAATAAGAAATATGTCTTGAACATCAAATCCGCATATTAGAATGATTTCCACATAGCATATTAGAATGAAGGACTGGAAGACTCTGAAATTTTGTATCACAGGAATAAATTACATTTTAAAATATACTAAAATAAGAAAGAGTTACTTTAAATTGTAATAATATTTCACAATATTACTGTTTTTACTATATTTTTTTATCAAATAAATGCAGCCTTGGTGAGCAGTTAAAATTACAAAATCTTACCGACCCTAACCTTTTGAACAGTAACGTAAATTGATATATTATGTTCACAAAACAACTCATGGAACTGATTTCAAAGTATCTGTAATTGACCTTTCAGTGTGCACTACACATAAATGTGCCTTTAGTTTCAAAACCAACAGCTGTTTTTGTTTATTTTTTTTGTTGCATTGATATACTTTTCTCTTTGAACTTAGAAGTCTTATGTAATGCCACTCCCCAGTGCTAAAAGACAGTCACCAGACATGATTTTTGGATGAAAAATATATATTTTTTATTTTTATATCAAGTCGAAAAAAAATAAAAAGCACCAAAACCCGCAGTGATTCAATGTTCAATGAATCATAATAATCGGTGTCAATACCATTCACTGAGAAAGACCAGATGGGAGTCAGAAATACTAAAAAGTCTATCATTCTTCTTTGCTGGACTATATTGAGGGAGAGAACATTGCAGCCAGTGTTAAAACTGTTCTTCTCAAAATGTCATAAGACATTTGAGTTTATTAACCCTAAAGTGGTCCAACGTCCCAGTCTGAACTGCTTTGATTCAGTCAAACAGTTTTTTGCAAAGCAGATTTTCTGTATTGGAAAGGCATGAAAGGCCACACACAACTGTGCACGTCGCTCTCAGGCTTAATTCAGGCTTCTCCACCTGTTCACATGACTTTCTAGCTCACACACTGTCTTAGTCTCGTGGGGCCCCTCTGGTCCCCACAAAAACGTCTTGGTAGTTTTCATTTTATGAGGCTGGGACCCCCTGTCAGTGCTCATTATTTTGGGGTGGGGGCTTCCTGGCGCTCCAGCCCTCGTTTTTAATAAGCAGGGATTTCCTTTTATTTCTATGGTATGTCGCATGTCATTCATCTGCCGCGTAAATCTGCTGTCATCACAGGCTTTTCTGGTCCTCGTTTTGGATCGGCAGGCTTCAGACGTCGAGCTGAAGCGATAGCCAAACGAAGTTCTATAAAACGATGGCAGGACGCTAACAGAGGGAAAGGGATTTCTGCTCGACTGGGTGGACGGGAACGTTAGAGGCGTAGCTGTGGCCGGAGAACGTGTTTTGTCATCAAACGCTTTGTAAGAACTACTAATCGATATGGTCCTCCTATATATGCCTTCAGTCTTCTCTGTGACGACATATTCTGGCTCGTCCTCTGTGACGACATATTCTGGCTCGTCCTCTGTGACGACATATTCTGGCTTGTCCTCTGTGACGACATATTCTGGCTCGTCCTCTGTGACGACATATTCTGGCTTGTCCTCTGTGACGACATATTCTGGCTCGTCCTCTGTGACGACATATTCTGGCTCGTCCTCTGTGACGACATATTCTGGCTTGTCCCTCTGTGACGACATATTCTGGCTTGTCCTCTGTGACGACATATTCTGGCTCGTCCTCTGTGACGACATATTCTGGCTCGTCCTCTGTGACGACATATTCTGGCTCGTCCTCTGTGACGACATATTCTGGCTTGTCCTCTGTGACGACATATTCTGGCTTGTCCTCTGTGACGACATATTCTGGCTCGTCCTCTGTGACGACATATTCTGGCTTGTCCTCTGTGACGACATATTCTGGCTTGTCCTCTGTGACGACATATTCTGGCTCGTCCTCTGTGACGACATATTCTGGCTCGTCCTCTGTGACGACATATTCTGGCTCGTCCTCTGTGACGACATATTCTGGCTTGTCCTCTGTGACGACATATTCTGGCTTGTCCTCTGTGACGACATATTCTGGCTCGTCCTCTGTGACGACATATTCTGGCTTGTCCTCTGTGACGACATATTCTGGCTCGTCCTCTGTGACGACATATTCTGGCTTGTCCTCTGTGACGACATATTCTGTCTCGTCCTCTATGATATTAAAAGATCTGCCAATGTCACATTGGCTTTCTGTGGTTTCTTGTTGCCTGTTGTCTTCTTGTTGGCGTCTCTCGTCCATCATGTCACTCTCAAAGGTTTCCTCTGGAGTGTCGTTCTGTGTGTCATTCCGACAGGTCTCTGTAATATAATATCGTGTGACATATGGTGAAATCATTTTGTCCTTCATCTTCTGTTTTGTTGATTGTGATGTCTTGTTTTTGGCTCTCCATGGTGATGTCATGTTCTCCGAGTTCCTCTGTGACGTCTTGGTTCTCGTGCACCTCTGAGCTGCTTTTAAGGAAAACAAATTGTCAACACTTCAAGGAAAAAAAAAAGGTATATTGTAAAAGAATGTTGCTGCAGTTAGTTATAGTAACTTAAAATTTGTTGAGATAAATATCCAACTAACTTAAACTAAGGTTAACTAAACTTAATATTTTAAGTCAAGCATGAACACATACCTTTTTTAAGTTGAAACAACACATTATTTCTTATTCTAATGTTTAATTTTAAGTTAATCACAGCAATCCTCAAGACTGTCACATCTTGTTTGGAAAATCCTGCGCACATGGACTATAAAGTTTACATGTTTGTTCGTAGATTAAAAGACTGTTTGTCTGGAGGGCAAAATATTTTTTTCAACTTATTACTTTTAAAACTATTTTGTTTTAGATGTCCAAAAGTCATAAAGAGTGATTACATCCTGAGGCTAAGTAAACCAGAAATCCCTTCTCGATTACAGCACCCCGGAGATCTATGTTCAGAGAAAAGAGTTTTGCTAGCCTGGAACATGAGCAAAAGCCTAATGTGAAATTATATTTGCAGCCTGACCTACAGCTGTATTACAGCTGCTATGACACTGAAACATGCAGTTGTCATGGGAAACTGAAAATATGTACAAGACAAAACGTACAAATTTCCATTGTAATGTGAGTAGATTGGAGATTAGCTCTATTGGGACTCTGAAAATGCTTTAACGGTACAGGTGGCATCAATACTTCATTAAGTTAATTAAGTCAGCGATGTGACTCATGCTGACTGCGTTCATGTGTTTTGAAGGAGGCGTAGCTTTAGAGACGCTCTGAAGGGAGGGTGGGATCTTATGCTTTCAAAGCTAGTTCGCTATGCTATCCTCGCCAAAAATTGCCTTCCCTATACCTTTAATTTATTTTAAAATACAATAAATGCAATTCATAAGTAAATTGACTTCTTCCATTATGAGCTTGTTTTAGTTTACTAAAATCTAATTTGACATATTTTTGAGGAATAAAGTTAAAAAAATGTGAGTGATACAACTGTCCTGATATCATATAGAAGAAGAAAAGCCTATTAAAAGAATGAAATTCCTGAAAAAAAGAAAAACCTGAAAACTTTTGGCATAAACTTTTATTATTAACTCTCAATATCTGTATGTATCAAATGTAATGTGGTGTGTAATGTTCTGTGGTGTGAAAAGGTTCAATGCTTTAATATTATTATTTATTGAACAAAGATAAAACAACATTGTAGCCTAATAAGATCATATGGTAAAAATGGCAGCTGTGGTTGCCAGAACTTTACTGTAAAAAATTTGGTAGCAACATTTTAAGGTTTACAGATTTAACTTAAATTTTGTAAAAATACGTATATTTTATTAATAATTGGTGAAATTAACATGTTAGTAACAATTACTAACACATTTTTTTGTGTTCCCTCACAGATGCTTTGGTTCCCCCGAGAAACTTTGTGTTTGAATGTAAAATGTTTGCATCCTCCTGAGAAACTGTGTTCGCCCGCAAACCGTTTTAGTTTTTTGTGAGCGAATTCAACGTTTTCTGGGGGTTTGCGTAACTATACCAGCTTATTGCTATTCAAACCCCACCCAGTCACGGCCAAAACCTGCCCAATCGCATTCCGGTGGGTTCTGGGGGGTACAAATCACGTTCCGGGGGGTGAGGGAGGTTGTCGCTTCAACCGGCAGACTAAAAAACAACCCGCGGGCCGCGGCAAAAGTGTAAAAGTAACCCAATTCCGCGGGGGAAACTGTGGACTTGGCAACACTGCTGGGGGAAAGCAAATGTTTTGCAAAAGAACGGAACCGTTTTACGAGAGAACACGAGGTTTCTCAGTGCAACTCAAATATTTTGAGAGGAAAAAACAAAGTTTCTCGTTGGAATGCAAAAGTCTTAAATATATTTTTTTCCTCTCGTATCATAATTTTCCAACACCATGTCCTCTAAAGGGCTCCTTATAAACATTAGTGGTATAAAGACAAAGCCACATGATGAATAAAAGTCGCTTTTTCGCAAGCTGAGGTAAATAGGCTACTAATACTATATAGAAGGTGCACGATGTCATGTAGGTTACACATAAAAACACAATCATGGAAACACACATGACACTAAAACAATGCAATAAACATTAATTCAGCATAAGGTGTAACAGAGAATGTTGCATTACAAAATGCATTTGCATGAATTTTTTGGAGGGTAAACAATGAAGATTATTCCTTCTCATGGACACTCATTTGTCATTGACCCAATTACTGAGTGTATATCAACTGACATTTACTTGCGCTGGGTTATGAATGGGCCCCTTCCACCCTGGCCAGATGAATAGGCTATATCACAGAAGACCTTAGTGGGACCCCCTCACCACAGGAGTTGAGACAAAGTTCCCACCCTGACGACAGTGATGTCTGAGTGCAGTAGATGAGTTAAGTTTACTTCATCTGTGAGCGTCAGGTTAATGCCATTCCTAGCATGAGTTCCTCTAGTCTGTTGTGAGTTTCCATGGAAGTGAGAACATCATACTGTCACCAGCTGAATGGCAGACACTAACCACACGGCTTACAATGTCACTTAATACTGCCTCTGTTGCACAGAGGACTCATGATATCACTCACGTATCCTTAGTAAGCCGCTCAAGGGGATGGATGAATGAGTCCAATATTTTGGGCATTCGAATATGCTAGCCATCTATTTCGTTTCATGTAGTTTTTACTGTACAAGAGCTTTACACTTAATCTGTTCTTACTTCCAAGGTGTCCGATACTGCCACATGTTGAAGAGACAAGGCTGGCAACTCATTGCTGTCAATGAGAAACCTTTGGCTTCAATAGAGTGCTTCAGGGTTCACTTATTTTTGTAGGCCAATCTGAAGTTAGCATCACCCTGTTTCCCTTGGCAAAAACCTTGTGGTGTCTGTCAGGAGTTTGTAAGCGGAGAAACACACGGGAGAAGAGTAGCGAACTTACTGCATTACTGCATAAGTTAAGCTCTATGACCAACAAACGTTTATGATTCTTACACATTTTGTAAAAGATAATCTTCAAATAGAACTTAAAGTTTTATGAATCACAAATAAACACCACTTTTATGAATTGTGATGCCTAAAGACATTTTTAGGCTTTTTTTTTTTTTTTTTCCCTAAAAAATTATGTAATTCTTGCAGCACGCTATAGATTTACAAATGAGTTTTATCCTTATGAAATTATATGTTGGGGAATAATATTGTCTGTCTCCAAGACATATGTTGAGGTATGACTTTGAACATCCACAATAATTTGAATAGTATAAAATGTCCCTATTAGCATATCTGTTTTAAGCACCAAACCTTAAAATTTTTTTAGAAAACAACATTATATAAAACACGTAATTGGCTATTCAGATAAAAGTACAATAATGTCTTCCATAAAATTCCAAATATTCTGACGCGAATTGTACTGAAATTTTCGCATGCGTTTTTTTCGTACTCGTGATTTTGGTGGCTCTGAATTGTCAAAGTACCATTCACACACCATTCAAACTGCTTGTTACGGATGCAAAAAACGCAGAAAATCGAACCCATTTAAAAAAAAAATGTGACGGACGAAAGTTTCGGAGGCAGTGTGCAAGCGTGATTGACATAACGTGAGACCGTATCCTGTGCGGAAATTTCAGAGGCAGTGTGCAAGCGTGATTGACATAACGTGAGATCATATTTATTTTTAACGTGCAAAAATTTTGGATGCGAATTTCGCACTCAGTGTGCAAGAGCCTTGATTGACATAACGTGAGTTCGTATTTATTTTTTAACGTGCGAAAATTTCGGACGCGAATTTCGGACTCAAATTGCCGTCTGAAATAGTGTTAATGTGAAATGCCATTGGCTCTAAAATGTTGCATAATCTGTAGTGAAATGCTGAAGTTTTTATTTTTCTTTGAACGAAATGTGACCAGAGGGGTTATATGAGCATTTGACTGCAGATCGTAATTGTAAAGGCCATTGCACACTGAGTCCAAAATTTTCGTATGCGTTTTTTCGTGTTCGTGATTCGGTGGCTCTGAATTGTCAAGCACCATTCGAACACTATTCAAACTGCTTGTTACGGATGTGAAAAACGCAGAAAAATCGAACCAGTTTAGATTTTTTTTATGACGGACGAAAGTTCGGAGGCAGTGTGCAAGCGTGATAGACATAACGTGAGATCGTATTTATTTTTTAACATGCGAAAATGTCGGATGCGAATTTCGGACTTAAATGTGCAATGGCCTTAAGTGTATTGAAAACCATGAGCCAATCAGTTAGGTCTATCAGTTCAGTTTTAGTTGTACCTGTTATCCTGTCCCGCAGCTGTGTCTTCCCCCTGGTCCTGCGGGATGGTATGATGAAGGCAGGTAGAGATGTAGTGATGGGGTTAGATTGCCCTCAGTAAAATGTCCATGTGTATCTTGAAGGACATTTTGGTCATCTTTTTTTCTCCAGACAATTTTACACATGGGAGTTTCTCCATAAAGAACAAAAACAATTGAGAATTAGTGTTTGAGAAATGGACTAAGAATGATTTGTAAATTTGCTGCTCATGATAACTTGTGTCTTGTAAGCATTTGACACTATTTACATTGAGAAGGAGAACAGCAACAACGTTCTTCCGCTAGTTTATAACTTTGATCATGAGACCTTTGAGATGACGTAAACAATTTGTTCTCATGTTCACAGGTCAATGATTACACTTGTCTCAGATGCCACACAAAACTCTCGAGTTTTTTGAACATTATCTTTCATTTTGTTATTAAATATTAATGGTTGTATTTAATATGGAAAAGCATTTATTAGCAAAAGTAAAAAGTGCATGTCCTGCATCAAGGGGTCAAATCGTTAGAAACGATTTGTTCATCATGCTAATCTTCACAAATTAACTTTTAATTTTTTTAGTTTGTCATTGTTTTTGCCAACAAAAATAAGTCAGCACTGCATAAATGCAAAATGGAATTGTATCATCAAGACATCATATGTTGGGGGAATCATTTTGTCATTTGATCTTACACAGAAAGTCGTATACCTGGTGTGCTTAGTGCTCGGCGTCTCATCTGATTCTCCAGTGGGACAGTGGGAAGGCCGGGTGGTTGAATCCAGCGGGACTCTCGGTCTGTGTGTACCGCTCCTCGCTCTCTCTCTGTCCTCTGTTCTTTTTATCGCAGTGTATGATTCCCATACCCTCAGTTCACCCTCTTTTTCAAAACAGTCTCTGCTGCATTTCTGTCTCCTTGCAGAAGTGGAATGAGGCCTGTCTCTGTCGTCTTTATGAGGTGATGATGTGGAGCAGTTGGAGGGTCGTGGTGACAGGACACATCGCACTCCACATGCTGCGAGAACATAAACAGAGATCTTGATTAATAGGGTTTAAACGTCTTTAACTGCAGCTGCTGCCAGTATCAGCTGAATCTTGGTAAAGTATTAGGCATATTTATTTAACTGTTAAGTAGCTGAATAATAGGCAGGATAGTGTATATTTGCATCACAGGCTGATTGTACATTTTCCCTTGCATACTATAAGGAATAATTGATGACGGGCAGTTGAATTTTTGAAAAATAATGCACACCCAATGTGGTAATGCAGTCACAATGTAAAGTTGTAAAGAAAAAAGATGTAAAGAGACTTGATTGTACTTAAAAATGAAAGGCAGCAACTTCTTTACAGTGTACAGTCACTTTTTGTTTTGTGACTTTTAGTTTGACTTTTGGTGTGCTCTATTTTGTAGTCCCTTTGTAGTTTTCTTGTTATTAGTTCGCTGTTTTTTTCCAGGTGTGTCTTGTTAGTCTATTACCCTGTGGGTAGTCTATAAACCCCAGTGTTTCCTGTGTTCATAGTCAGGTCTTTTCTTTCCATAGCTGTTTTGTTGGTGTTCTTAATTATTGTTTCCTTAGTTCTTAGATGTTCTGTCTCTAGGTTGTTTTGTTAATAAATTATTACTGCAATGGATACTACTGTCCTGCGTCTTTAAAGTTCACCAAACTTTAAGACCTGGAACTACTTCCTAGCTTTGCATTTACTGGAAAATAATTGCGTTATCAACAACCAATCAGAAGTAAGCATTCAACTGCCCATGGTAATATAATATAATATAATATAATATAATATAAATATAATATAATATAATGTAATGTAATGTAATGTAATGTAATGTAATGTAACGTAATGTCATGTCATGTGATATTACACTTTAGTTTAGTGTCCAATGCTCATTATTAGTTGCTTATTAGCATGCATATTACCAAGATATTAGCTGTTTATAGTTCTTAATAGTAGTTATCCCTACACCCCTCAACACCCAAACATAACAAGTACCTTATGAATAAGCTGTAATTAAGAGTTTATTGAGGCAAAAGTCATAGTTAGTTAGTTAATAGTGATTATTGGACCAAACTGAAGTATAATATAATATAATATAATATAATATAATATAATATAATATAATATAATATAATATAATATAATATAATATAATATAATATAAGTGACCCTGGATCACAAAACCAGTCACAAGTCGCACGGGTAATATTTGTGGCAATAGCCAACAATACACAATGTGTGTGTCAAAATTATAGATTTTTCTTTTATGCTAAAAATCATTAGGATATTAAGTAAAGATCATGTCCCATGAAGATATTTTGTAAATTTCCTACCATATAAAACATTTATGTTTGTGAGTGAATGCAGCACAATCGCAAACATAAATGGACAACTTTAAAGGAGATTTTCTCAATCTTTCCATTTTTTTGCACCCTCAGATTCCAGATTTTCAGATAGTTATATCTCAGCCAAATATTGTCCTATCCTAACAAACCATACATCAATGGAAAGCTTATTTATTCTTTCAACTTTCAGATGATGCATAAATCTCAATTTAAAAAAATTGACCCATGTGACTGGTTTTGTGGTCCAGGGTCACATATAATATAATATAATTTTAAATACACAAAATCAGTTTAATTGGTGTACAAAATCTCACTAAGCATGTGTAATGTAGTGTTTTAAATATAAAACTTTCAAAAGCGTTGACATACAGTTACCTATGAGGAAAGCTTTTTTGGCTGTGAATGATTTCTTGGAGGCTTTCTCTGAGAGGTTTCTTGAATCTTTAAAGGACCTCCCCTGAAGCATGCCGTTGCTATAGGCATCAGTGTTTGGAGAAGATGATCCATGTTGATGTATTGGAAATGTTTTAAGAGGTGGGACCCCTCTCTGGTTTGTGACTTGGAGCTGCAGTCTTTGTTTCAATATAGAGTTCCATGCCATTGAGCCTGTTGCTCTGATGGATCCTGTGTGGTCTCTGAAACGTCTCACGGGACAGAAATGCATCGCATGGCTGTGCCCATTTTTGTTCATGGGTCAACCAGGGTCACCTCGCTGAATCTAAAGTGATTGCGTACAAGTTACACCTATAAAGACTGTAAGAAGAAAGAACGAGAGAGAAAACATACAGTCATGATCAATCTCACTTTCTGTCATTTCTGTTATGTATCACCTTTTGAACTATGTACAAAAGAAGGATCTATGTTATGGTCAAACTCAACTTTATTAATGATGACTTGATTATTTACACAATAGAAAGAATATGAACATGATGCAACCCAACAGGATGAAAATAAAGAGCTATATTTACCCATTGCTTAGTGAGAGATTAAGAGTGAATTTAC
>JARPMJ010007345.1:25000-27500 GCA_033366665.1 Phoxinus dragarum | reverse complement strand
CTACTGCCATCTAGCTATCATACACCAACTTTGCACTGATTCATGTAGGAAAGAGTGATTTTAATTATATAGATTTAATTGATGGACTTTTTAATTTGCAGTTTAATAATAGATAGATAGATAGATAGATAGATAGATAGATAGATAGATAGATAGATAGATAGATAGATAGATGCAACATTTATTGTTATATTTTCATTTGCTAAAGCCCAAAGTTTAAAATGACCTGTAAAAAATAGATATTTTTATTTTATTTTAAGGTTCTGAAATCACTCTAAACACTGAAAGGTCACAAGGTCAAGCTGTGTTTTTTAGGCCTGTTTTAGATGGATGGACGGATGGATGGATGGATGGATGGATGGATGGATGGATGGATGGATGGATGGATGGATGGATGGATGGATGGATGGATGGATGATAGTCAGTTTATAGTTCACAGAACAGGTTACTTAAAATAATGTGATTTTTTGCTATGCCTTGTGAAAACTTTAGCAGGTTTTAACCCAAGCTAATGAAACTGTTGTCCACTAGAGGGTGTATTTTTGGGGTTAGATCTGGGGTCAGTTAGGGGATAGAAGATGTTAACCGGAATCATTCAGCAGGGGAATCATACAGATGTAGCTCTACTGCCATCTAGCTATCATACACCAACTTTGCACTGATTCATGTAGGAAAGAGTGATTTTAATTATATAGATTTAATTGATGGACTTTTTAATTTGCAGTTTAATAATAGATAGATAGATAGATAGATAGATAGATAGATAGATAGATAGATAGATAGATAGATAGATAGATAGATGCACTTCCCCAACACACAAACACACAATCCCATACACACCTCATCCAACATCAGACAGACTTCTACTCCCTACATGTTCACAGTGGAATGAGAGCTCATATATTTGAGTAATAATATTAAACATTTAGAAATAGTATCCCTCATAGGATCTCAAGAGTACCACAACCATACAGAACAGGGCTTTGTGGCCCCGGGCTACTGATGGCAGGGTTGAGTGTTCCAAAGAGAGATGAGGGTTATTGCAAGTCGGGTTATGGCGATCAGGGTACCAACGGTTGGGGTCAGGGCCCCAGTCTGGGTTGTTTTTCGTAGGGCTATCCAGCACAAAGTATCACTGGTTGGGTTTAGAGTGGTTGTGAGTGTAGCGTTAGAGGAAAGAGTGATTAGTATTTTATATATTAGATAGATAGATAGATAGATAGATAGATAGATAGATAGATAGATAGATAGATATATAGATAAGATAGATAGATTAACAATAAAAATGTGTTTTTCTGCTACGCTTGTGAAAACGTAGCAGGTTTTAACTAAAGGTAATTAAACTCTGATCCACCAGAGGGCACATCTGAGCTGGGGTTAAATCTGGGGTCAGATAGGGATAGAAGATGTTAACCGGAATCATTCAGCAGGGGAATCATACAGATGTAGCTCTACTGCCATCTAGCTATCATACACCAACTTTGCACTGATTCATGTAGGAAAGAGTGATTTTAATTATATAGATTTAATTGATGGACTTTTTAATTTGCAGTTTAATAATAGATAGATAGATAGATAGATAGATAGATAGATAGATAGATAGATAGATAGATAGATAGATAGATAGATGCAACATTTATTGTTATATTTTCATTTGCTAAAGCCCAAAGTTTAAAATGACCTGTAAAAAATAGATATTTTTATTTTATTTTAAGGTTCTGAAATCACTCTAAACACTGAAAGGTCACAAGGTCAAGCTGTGTTTTTTAGGCCTGTTTTAGATGGATGGACGGATGGATGGATGGATGGATGGATGGATGGATGGATGGATGGATGGATGGATGGATGGATGGATGGATGGATGGATGGATGATAGTCAGTTTATAGTTCACAGAACAGGTTACTTAAAATAATGTGATTTTTTGCTATGCCTTGTGAAAACTTTAGCAGGTTTTAACCCAAGCTAATGAAACTGTTGTCCACTAGAGGGTGTATTTTTGGGGTTAGATCTGGGGTCAGTTAGGGATAGAAGATGTTAACCGGAATCATTCAGCAGGGGAATCATACAGATGTAGCTCTACTGCCATCTAGCTATCATACACCAACTTTGCACTGATTCATGTAGGAAAGAGTGATTTTAATTATATAGATTTAATTGATGGACTTTTTAATTTGCAGTTTAATCATAGATAGATAGATAGATAGATAGATAGATAGATAGATAGATAGATAGATAGATAGATAGATAGATAGATGCAACATTTATTGTTATATTTTCATTTGCTAAAGCCCAAAGTTTAAAATAACCTGTAAAAAATAGATATTTTTATTTTATTTTAAGGTTCTGAAATCACTCTAAACACTGAAAGGTCACAAGGTCAAGCTGTGTTTTTTAGGCCTGTGTTAGATGGATGGACTGATGGATGGATGGATGGATGGATGGATGGATGGATGGATGATAGTCAGTTTATAGTTCACAGAACAGGTTACTTAAAATAAT
>JARPMJ010007344.1:0-43837 GCA_033366665.1 Phoxinus dragarum | reverse complement strand
AAATCATCACAAAACCACATTCTTAATTCATAAGTTGGTCCACATCCTCCTCCAGGCGTGTTGGTGTAGGTGAGCGGCTTGGACCCAGGTGTCACCTGTGAATGGAGACCTTAAGTATTTTGTTAGTGATTTGTCTTTCCCTCGTCCCTTTTGGTGTGACCTGTGGAATTTTCAAAATCATTAGACATTTCTTGCTTATTAGAGTCAGAGTCCTTTTCCCCTGAAAAGCGTTCACAAGTCAATATTCATACATTTGGAAAACAGAATCAGTTCAGCTTGATGCAATCCATCCTGACATTCTGCAAAAGTAAAATTTTAGGTTATGCTCTGTACAAGGTGTAGCACCTTTCTGCCACAATAATAACAATCAGGCCAGGACAGTTAGCAAAATTCATCCATAGCCATTATTCAACACATTTTGCCCTGTCTCCCAATTCTGCATGCTCTCTGTAAAGCAAAACAAATTTCGAGGTTATCGTCAGATAGTAAAGTACGTGCTGCCACTTCGATGTCCTGGCGTTTCCTGTTGAAACAATACAGACAGCAATTTTGTTAGGCAGAAGAAAGGCTTCTTTCAGGGCTTTTACCCAGTTACCCCTAGTGTTCTTCCCAACATTTATTCTAATAAAACATAAAGCATCCCCCTTTTGATGGTCGACACAACTCGATCATCAATTTAACATAACATTTAACATAGTGTTTTCGATAAAGTTTACCCTCAACACTAACCCAACCATTGTCCTTCAGACAAATTTTCTCCAGACATCTTTCTCTGCCTGTGAAACAAAAATATTACATTCTTCACTTAAAGCCACAATTTCATTTCCTTATCGAAGTATTTGAAGGGCAAACGGCCCTCAGTCTCACTGCGTATCCTGCTTTTCAGGCCTGCTGTTTTGTCTCGCAACCATTTTTAAAAGTCGTCATTAGTTTCTTTTATCAGGTCAGGTCGTGCTGTACAGACTTGGTCAATGTCAGTCAAAAAAAAACATTCTCCTCCTGTTTACGATAATCAAATGGCTCTCTGCATAATTTGATATTGACTTAGCCAATATGTCACTTTGTTGTTGCCGTCAAATCTATAACCCACGATAGACGACGATATACTGTACAACTCCACAATTCCAATTTACATAAATACCTAAACTTATCCAAAAGTAATTCAAATCCACATCATGAATGACAAAAGTAATTACTACCAGACGGAGCGTGATCTTAAAGCTCGTCCCATGTTCTCTATCATCTTCTCATCAGATTCACTCAGCATTTGCCTTCTTAACAATTTGTCACTTGCCTTAACACATCTGTAATGAAAAAAACACTCTCCAGAGGTTAAAGACACAATATACTCACTATTCAGGCGGAATAGCTGCCCTAAACTAACACCTACAAGACATAAAGTGTTGTCACCATCACACACACTCATGCTAGATACACATAGGTTAAATGCTCATTTCCAATGTTTGCTTTTTTTATATTAACTCTAAAAGTATAATATTTAAAGTTTAAATTAGATTTAAACTTCACATTCTCCTGTAGCTTTCATATAATTTTACATCTTTGAAATTTGGCCTCTAAACCCGTTTCAAATGTTTTATCTGTTCATTATTCATTTTTCTTTTAGAAAAGTCAGCTGGGTTGTTTTGGTTTATTATCACTATTTTGTTTATGCTTGCCTTACCAGGCATGATAACAGAAAGACAAACAGAGTACCAATCCCTTCCTCCACTCAGCAGTCTCTCTCTCACTACACAAATAATATTTTCAAACAGCCTCCTAAGACTGAAATTGAATTAATCATAGTCTAGAACCCCTTAATAGTTCACAAATGTTAATATACAAATGTTTAACTCAAATTAGAACCATTACATTAATCATAAAATACATTATGCTATGAGCATTTCTAAGATTATCTTTAGTCTGAATACTTGTATAAATTCTCAATTCACCTAACCTTTGTTATCCAAACTCTACTAAAAACTGTCTTAATCTTTAGCCACCCACCATGTCTCATGATCTTCAGGAGTTAAAACCATCTTATAGACATATTAGTTCTTCTATAATTTTCCTTGCCCATAAGGCAACAACATCATGTTCCTGATATAAATTAATATGTTATGTCACTGTCTCCCCAACAAATAAAGACAATCAACTCCTGGTCTCAGCTGGCTCTTGAAAGCACATTTCACATTAGCTCTTTATCTATAATTTCCATCAGACTTGTCACAATTGAAAACAAGCCATACAGTGAATTGCGAGGGTTTTCTCTGGTGAGTGGTATAGAGGAACTTACATTCTCTCGGTCAAACTCTGCTGACCCCACAATGCTCTGCTGACCCCAGTGGCCTCTAGTAGTCAGCGCTCAACTCTCATACCTTTCTCACATATAACACCTCCATCCGGAGATGCAGTGTCCGGGACCCCCTGCGTTAGAATGTCTCCTGGCCAGGAAAATCATCCCGTCTTTGAGTAGCCACGTACCCACTGGTGACCCGCTCGCATCACACAATCAGTTTCTTCAACAGAACTCAGCTGTTTTTCTGGAGCTTAGGAAAGACACATTCAAGAGTCACCTCTACCTGGACTGCATGCCTAATAAATGTTAAGGGAGAACAGGTTAATAACAACAGTATTTAATCACAAATCTTTTAGACCTGTCTGAATCAACAAAATCTCAGTGAAATTTATTCACATCCTTCTATTCAGTGCACATCTATAGCATGGTCATAGGTCCTGTGTCATGGTGAAGGCTAAGATCAGACAAATACGTTACTGGTCCTAAAATAACAAAGTACAAAAATGTCACTTCTGTCATTCAGGTCTACATTATTATTTTAAAGACTTCTTTAAAGTCATTCAGTTTTACTAAAATATTTAAGTACTAATTGCCCTCTGAATGGCAATGATTTCCTTTAACATGATTTCTTTTAACATCTGTGTCTATAATTTTCAACTGAAACACTGTGCTTTACTAAATAGCTTATTGTCATGACAGGCTAAGATAACAGCCTTCTGACATTGAATGAGACAGAGACTCTGAGACCTTCAAGACTGGCACACTGTTTCTCATACTAAACATTCTCTACTTTAGCTACTTTATCTTTTAATTCTAGCCCAGTTTAAAGGGACCTTTGCCAGCAATTACATACGTTTCCAATATAAAAATAATTTTATAGTTGTCTTTTACTCTTATATCAGGAAATTTCGACATTACAAATTTCCACTCATATTGAGACTGTCATACAGTTTCAGTCAAGTCCTAATCTTATCTTTTGAAACCAAAACATCAGCTTCTTCCTTCATGGTCAATTTCCAAGCTGTTTGTTTAATCAGATCCATTTCTACAAAATTGTTTTTACATTTAGCAACCCAGTGCTACTGCTTCTGCTTATTTGATCTTAAATGCAAATAGTTATTCTATTTCTCAATAACGTTTCATTATAACATCTCAATTTTAGTTGTCAGATTCTCAATTACAATCTGCAAAGAAAAAAAATGTTTAAGCGTTTCATTAAAAGACAATCATCTTTTTAGTTACCTTTACCTTTACAAATATTTTCCCTATCTGTAATTTTACATTTACTGGTATCTTTACTTTTTTCCTTTTAAAAGAATTTCCTTACGACTTAAATCTTTCAACTTTCTTTTTTTTTCTCTCAATCTACTTACGACTTCCATCTATCAACTTTCCTTTCTCTTCCTTTCTGAGTGGGCATTTACAGTTACTGCTAAATGACCCCGCTGACCACAATTAAAACATTCTCTGTCCCCTTCTAACAGCTCCAACTTACTGCACACTTGAAGCAGTGTGTTCCAATCAGTTTGTAAACAGCTGATAAGCAGTTCTCTGTATTCTTCTAACAGTCAACCAGTGGCGGATTCAATCAATAGCCAAATAATAATCTTCTTCATTATTTTTGGCAGAACATTAATTTTCTGCACGGAAATGCATAAATTGTTTTCTAAGCAGGCTTCACAAAGTTTCTGTTTAACTTTAACACTTGTCCAGGGAAAATTATCCCCGACCCATAATTTCCTTTATAAAACAGCCAATGTCTTCTTCCCTCAATGACTTAATATCAACAAAATATCCGACCTTTTACATCTCTCTAATTCGGTATTATCATAAACAACACTGATTACAATAGCAAGTACACATTTAACATCCGGAAGCCGGGCTGAATAAGCACGCGCTGTTGCTGTACTCCCAGCATAGCTGGAGTCTTTAGGTTCAAAAGACACTATGGTTGTCAAACTAAAAATAAACATAATTTCAATCATTATTTTACCACTAAAATATAGAATTGTTCCCCATTTTGCTTAATGAAACTTTATATCATGTTAATCCCTGTTAATCATACTCAATACATATTATTATTATTTTTAATCTGAACCTCACTTTTCATACCATTTCTTAATCTGATTTAACAGCCGTTTATAAATAGTTCCATACATTTTATCAGAAATGTTATTTTCATAACATACATTTTCTACAGTTGTTTTCTTCTCAAAATGGTTAGTCTGCCGATTCAACAACTATCATTACTGTCTCTGTACCACTTATCTCTGTTTTTTTTTTACAGAAACCAAAATATCATATTACTCAAATCTCAATCCTTCACAAAGACAGCCTTATTGCTGCTTGCTACTTCAACTTTTGTTACAAACAAAATCTTCTGACATCTATCTAATGTCATGCATCCATCTAATGGATGAAAAATAAAAACCCTTTTATCAGTTATATTCAATCTTACTATATGGAAATACATCAAGCCAACAACTCATTGTCTTTTCACACTTTTACACACGTTGAACGCAGACACAACAACCTTTGTTTCTCACTGCCCCTGTTCAACTGATTCCCGCACCATCTTGTGGCGCTCAATATCATACATTTCTGCCCTTAATTTTATCTCATTTGACAAAACACCGGTGTACCAAAATTTCGCAAGCTTGCTTTTAAAACCTCCCCATATTAGCCGCTTATCTGTTCTCTGTGGATTTTCCTCTGCGCGCATTTTCTTTATTTGTCAAGCGTCCCCGACAAACCCGACCTTTCTTTTAACCCAGTCGGACGGGTTACCTAATTACGGTTTACCAAAAAATCTGTTACGATTCTCTTGGTTCCCCCTAACTAGCTTCAGCACCCAAAAATAACTTGCTCCATGGTGGAACAATTAATTTTCAGGTACCTATCTGTGTGAAATGTCTTGGTCTGCCACAGTTCTCAATTAATTCCAGATTATTTATCTGCTTGAAATATCTTGTTCTGTCACAGACCTCAATTAATTTCAGATTATTTTCCTCGTATCTGTTTGAAATATCTTGATCTGTACGTAGATCTCAATTAATTTCAGATTACGTACCACAGAAAACAGTTCTCAGCCAATATGGTTCAATTTCACTCTTCCCCCAATTAAACTTAATTGAATTATACCTTCCCCAATTTTTTATTTTGTTTTCCTATAGTAATTGTCGTTTTTAAATGATTATGTGTGCTATGACATGTCATGTTATTTAATCCAAAACATAAACAATAAATAGATCAAAATGTGTTCCTTTGAGCGACTTGCGATTGCTTAGCGTCTCATTGGTTATGGACATCTGATCGGATTTTAAAGCGCGGTGCACGTGAAGTGGCAGAGAACTATGTGGAGAGATGATCGGGTCCCAGCAAACTTCCATGGCCCCATTTCATTGGGGACTGTTCGTGTAAATGAAAGGGCGATGACCAACTCGAAAATAGCTGAAAAAAAGAAAAGCAAGTCAAGCTTCAATCGTAAATACAATGCCTCATATATTAGGTATGGATTAACGGCAACAGGCGATTCCTTGGCGCCAAATCCATTTGTGTTGTTTGTGGTGAAATACTCTGCAATGAAGCCGTCAAAATAGTCCTTTTAAAATTTTGTTTTATCATATCCTGGAATTTGTGTGCATTGGTTTGGATGCATATGTTTTTTTTTATTTTTTTTATGGAAGGCTAGGAAGAACATCTTGTCTTGTGCACAGCTACAAATACACTATCAATAAGCAGGTCATGCTCACATTAATATATTTTTGTTCTCGTTGGTCTGGTCTGGTATTTTTTGTTAAAGCTTGATCTCTAATTTTATACTTTTAGAAAAGATTGGCTGAAATCACTGTGTGTTGATATTGTATTCTGAAACTGGCTCTTATTTTCATACAATTATCCTTTGTTGTCACCTGTTGGTGAGTGAAAACACTGAGTTGCCGTTGAAGAGATTGTCTTTAGTTGTTCTGGAGATATTTGACAGGTGAAATGGGCTGGTATTTTCATACAATTTGCCATTACTGCCACCTTCTAGTGAGTGAGTGCTGTGTGAGTTGCTTTTGAAGTAGGCCTAATTGTATGGGAGAAAAGGTAAACATTTTGAGAAATGGACTTAAAAAAAAGATTGCTATATTCATACAATTAGCCTTTGTTGCCACCTAGTTCATTATATGCAAATAAATGATAGGCTGTTACTGTTTTACACATTGCTATGTTTCAAAACGATGCATCTTAAAATTGAGGCATTAAAATTGACAACTGGTCCCTGGAATTTTTTTTTTTTATGAATATGCTGGTCCCTGGCACAAAAAAGGTTGGGAACCCCTGTCCTAAATAACTGGTTTGTCAATAATGTAATACCTAATTTAGAAATGATCAATTGTTCATTAATAAAGTATAAAAATACAATTATTAGACACATTAGTCATGCTCATAAATCAAGAAAAAAACATTTATAGCTGTATTTATAAACTGCTTATTGATGTTATTTTTTTATAAATGATGATATAAATTCACTATATACTAATGCTTAACTAATACTTAACTAATGGTTAAAAGCATGCAGTTATTAGAAAGTGTTACCATATTGGGACAGTACATAAACAGACTGTTCCTGTTTGTTAACCTATCTATTGAATATGTATGTGGGCAGCATGTCACTCGCTGTGTCTCATAATTGCTAATCTATCAGCGTAGGGAAGGAGCACTTTGACTATAGTCTGGAATAAATGCTGACCTACTGATCTAGAGCAGACAATAGTCGTGTCTTTTACCTGTCACTGTTCCATCACATTTACAAATACCCACACTCTCAAATGGTTAAATCACAGGGTTTCAGTTCAGTCTGACAAAATATAAAGTGATTAATGGGATGGTGAGGGAAGGGACAGATTATGGACATGAGTGCTGAGGCCCAGAGCTCCACCTCAATGGATCACACTGGCAGTTCTTAACCACATGACATGAAAAAGGAAGAATATATATATATCCACAGCTGCAAGAGAAAGGTTGAATTGGCCAATATTAGTCTGCCATCAGTTTTGAGGACTCAAACTGTCTGAAAGCGATCAAATTTAGCTTCTGGCAAATCCGTTTGGATTACCATCCAGAGCGTTATCCATTTGGGCTTGGGGTTATAAAACAGCATTCCATCAGAACTTGGACATTTCAGTGTTTGTATCAATTTACTTGAATAGGCTCATTGTAAAAATGTGTCTTTATAACTACATTTTTGCAAAACTCCATAAACTTGCCTTTAGAAGAAAAGAAAAAAAGCTGAAATGACCAGCAATTGCAGTAAAAAATGTTTAGTCCTTTCACACAAATTGTGAATCCTGGTTAATCAATTTATTTATTTTCACAATACTCAATACTATGCTTTGACCTGAAAACTTTTTCTTTCTTCTTTAACATAGTGCATTATTTGTAAACATAAGCCGCGTTTCCAGCGAAATTACCCGGAACAATTTGTCCCAGGAACTTTTTTCCCAGGAACTTTTTTTGCCCCAGACCAGTTGCTTTCTGCGTTTACACCGCGGTCTAAAGTACCGGGAAGATTATAAACTGCGCGCGACTGCTCCTCCCAGTCTGCGACGGACAGTAATCAGTTTTGAGCGCCACATTTATAATAAGTATGGAGGAGATTTAACTGTGCTGTAGTTGTGTTTGTGATGTATTGCGGACATTGAATGTGAGACGGCTGGGACGAACGCGCAGAAAATTTCCTGTTACACAAATACGCTTAATAAAACCTGAACCTCGTCGTCGGTCCAGCTGTTTTTTTTTTTGTTTTGTTTTTTATTCAATTCCATATTTGCAGACAGACAACTCTTACTGCATGAAGCCACGAACCGCAATACATTTTTTTAAAATGCCGGTTAAAATAGAATGCTGCGTGGAGTCCTCCAGTCAAAATGCGGCGTGAACACAACCAATCAGCATGTTCAGCACACAAGCCCCGCCCCCGAAAGTTCCTGAACTTTGAAAAAGTACTACCTCGCCAGCAGGGACTTTCAGAGGGGGAAATATTTACCTGGAACTTCATTTAGACCCTGGTTCCTGCGGTGTAAACACACCGAGTACCACCCCAAAGTTCCTAGTTCTTGGGGAAAGTTCCCGCGGTGGAAACGCGGCTATACATTTTGACATTTGCATCACATATACAGCTCCATAGCTTTTCTGCAATAGTTAACTTGGTTGCTCACCTGGTACAGCGCTGCATTGATATAAAAAAATGTTATACACTCATTTATAATTTTTTTAAACTCCTTAGCTTTGTGAGTGAGTCATTGAATTATTCACTCACCGATTTGTTAAAAAATACTCATTTATTTCGAATGGCACTATTGTGTGTTTCTGGTGTTGTGCATCAAACTAATCCTGTTTTGACTTTCACTGACTTTCACAGTTTTCACTGTTTCACTGTTCTTTCACTGAAGAACAGACTCTTTCACTGTTAAATAATTGTCTAATTTGTAAGTTAGTCACTAGTCAGTATTCATTTATTGTTTATTGAACTCACATTTACAATCATGCTGGCAGTGTAAATATCAATGCATCTGTGATTTGACCATAGGCGTGTGATGTTGTGTATATGTGTGACTCTGGACCACAAAACCAGTCACATGGTTTTGTTAAATTAAAATTTATACATTATCTGAAAGCTGAATAAATAAGTTTTCCATTGATGGTTTGTTAGGATATGACAACATTTGGCCGAGATACAACTATTTAAAAATCTGGAATCTGAGGGTGCAAAATTATCGAAACATTGAGAAAATCGCCTTTAAAGTTGTCCATTTATATTTGTGATGGTGCTGCATTCACTCATAAAATAAATGTTTTATATATTTATTGTAGGAAATTTACAAAATATCTTAATGAAACATGATCTTTACTTAACATCCTAATGATTGTTGGCATAAAAGAAAAATCGATAATTTTGACCCATGCAATGTATTATTGACTATTGCCACAAATACCTGTGTGACATACGTATAACTGGTTCTGTGGTCCAGAGTCACATACTGTATAAGGTATACCTGCTTTTGGATGTTTACCCTTGATTCAAATACAAAATATGCTGCTGCAATTTTATCCCAGGGGTGCTTTATTCCTACAAATAAATGGTGGATCGCATCTTCACAGTTTCAGTTAAATTCAAAGTTATTGCATCTTTTTAAACTCATCATTTAGTTCTTCACTTTCACAGCGATTGAAATGGCGATTTAATTCTTCCACTTCATACTGAGAAAAATAGGCCACACAAATACCAAAAATCTATTGTACAAAGTGCTAACAGCCTTTGATTGAATTTTCTGTTATACAGAGGAGAACATTAGAAAATCATAAATCAGGTAAACATAACTCTGCATTGACAGGGTGTGGGCTGTGCCCATATGTTTTGCCATTGCCTCAGTGGTTCATATAATTCTCAATCAGTGGCTGACAAAGGCAGGGTTAAATATGACAGGGAAATTCATTTCAAAACACCATATTGAGCAGAACTGCTGTGCGAGCTGATCAATGACATTATTAATAACCCAAGCTGAGTATCGACTCTCTCTCGCTGGATCTCCATTTCTTTCAATTTCTCCCCTTTACCACACCCTAAACATCTGATCTTGATGAAGATACATGATGTGCTATTGAGATGGGGAACAAACATAGTTACATTGTTTGCTCTCATTTGGAATGAGGTGTCCCTTCCCTGCCTTCAAACTTACAAACCTAATTACATAATGCTTTGTACACCGGCAGGCGAGTCAAATGGATTCCTGTTGGTGCAAGCCTTCCCAAATGTTACAACTATTATTTATTGTTTTTACACCCTGGAAGTCTGTATTTGGTGCATCGTATAAATCATGGTCAAACATGGTCAAAAAGGTTAGGGACAAGTTTATATTATTGAGTCCAAAAGAAGTTAGAGAGTTTTTTGGGGTGTAATAGTGCTCTCATACCTCGAGGGTCGTGTTAGATTTCTGCAGCAGCTGAGAGCTGCTGATCCAGGGTCAGTCCTCTGTGAGTGCTCTATCCATCACGCTGGCTGTGGGACTTTATGAGGCTGAGCAGGGAACAGCAGTGAACTCTGGGGAGTTTAGGCACCCTTCTGCAAAAGTAGAAGTCAGCAAACTCTCTAGGGCACAGGGTAAATAATGTATTTTTTAAACAAATCTCAAGGGTTGTGTTATCAGTGTCCTTGTTAACCACAGAGACAAAAATAATTCCTGTTATTCACAGTGTATCCAGACTGAAGCTAACATTATAAGCCCTTTATTTATTTATTTTATTTTAATTGTCACATTTTTACTGGTGAATTAAATATTTTCTATTTTTTGTAGCATAATTTCATGCAGCCAAAGTACCATTTACTTTGCACACACACACATTCGGTTTCTATATGGGGACTTTCCATGGACATAATGTATACTGTACAAACTGTATGTTATATCACCTAACCAGTTTTACATTTTCAAAAAAAATCTAATTTTGTAATGGTCCCCAAAATGTAGGGAATACTAGGACCACACACACACACACATACACACACACACATAATTAATAATTCATTTGAATGCTTAGCATGGATAGTTTATTAACACAATTGCACTGGCATTCATTGTGACATTTAGTTTAATCTTGACTTTCACTGTAGAAATATGCAATTGAAATGAATGTTTCTCATTTGGCCCACTTTTCATTAAGGAAAAAGAAGAAGAGCGAAACATATATTGTGCCATTATCACTCTAGGCCAGCCATGGACATAATAATCTAAACAAAGCAGTTGTGTTATATGTCTCAGCACAGTGTTGAAAATTAATTTAAATTTGATTAAAATACTGAAAATGTACAGAGAAACCTTCTATTTTTACGTTGTAGTGAGATTACAAGACATTTAAGATGAAAAAAATGTGGTGCTGATTTTGTAATGTAATAGCCTACACATATTTTACTAGATCTTATGGATGAATTTTTGACGCACTGATTGTCAATGTGAACTTAGGCTTTGAGTGTTCTATATCACTGCACTGAATCTGATTCTGTTTAGGAATTTATTAAAACTAAACTTTGCTATGATTATCTCTGATTGACGATTGACGCTCAATGAAAGTTTTAACAGCGTTGGGGAAATGAAATGACAGTGTCTGCTCTCTTATCATTTCTAAACTCGACTGAATGCTGCATGCTTACAGATGTCAAAGAAGCCTGTTTGCCCTCAACTTAGCAAAGTAAAAGGCTTCACTTAAAGGTATGTTGTGTGCTAGTCTGTGTTGGCTAGGTATAAGGTCACTGTCTCCCTTGATTTATGTAAACTGAATTACTGCCAGGCATTTGTTAACCACAAAACAAGTGTATTTATTTATTATTTTGATTGTTTGTTTGGATGCATTACATATTCATTGTATAATTTGACAAATTGAATGATTATGCAACATCCTTGGTGGAACACTCCAAAAGACAACTAAAAAAAAATCCAGCCACTGGTTGTATCATGGTATATTTTAATTTCTGCAGAGACAAAAATGACAAGCAATTTATTTACAGAAATACCTGTACAAAAGCAAAAAATATGTAAAATAGATCATAAATAGAGGTGGGCTTGCGCTCAGTACATTTGCCATGTTCAGCTAAGCTGCGTGCATAGTGACTCCTAATAAAACAATGATTAAAATCAATCCTCAATTCTACATCAACATCCAAGTCAAAGGACAAATAGAGTATGATTAAAATTACAATTTGTTTTTTTCATTATCTGTGATGTGTCCTATGACCTAAGTGCCACAACTTAAGTCTTATATCTTCTAAGTTGTCAGCTTAAGGAACACACACCTCAGAGTGCAAACGACAATTAAAGAAAGCGAATTTCATCACGTCGACAACAAAGTCAGATGTATTTTAGGAAGTCAGGTGCAGGCTGTTTCCAGGCATGTACAGATGTAGGTGTCAACCTCCTCAGGTTTCTTTTGTAGACATCATAACTGCCATATACTCCTGTTGATAGGAATCAGCTGATATATCTACGCTATGGTCCTCTGAGGTGTGTGTCCCTTTCAAAAAACCTTTGGAGCTTTGTTTTCCTTCTACCTTCTCGTATCATGAAAAGTGCAGCATGTCTCAAAGCACGTTTGCTTCATCCCTAATGGATACTGTGCATTTTCTCTGTTTTGCTGTTGCTGAGCATTGTGTCATTACGGATCCTTTCCAAAGTCTCTTTCCTGACTAAAGTTATCCTTGCTGTAAAAATCGCAGTTTGGACGTGTGACCATGCTAACTTTGAAATGTATGAATATACCAGGGTATCACCTATGACATGTACAGTTGGTACTCATCAATATACTTGACAAAGTTCGACTGAGCTCACTTAAAGAAGCCACAAGATAAAAGCTTTTGTTTTTTGAAAGTCTATCATAGTAAAATTGCCAGGACTGTAGTTTCAGCATAAATTACTCTTTCTCCACTTTTAGAAAGCATCTCAGTACAATTGGTTTCATACTGGTTAAAACCAATGAGTCATACCAATAAAGGTATAAAAAGGCACAGTTGCATATTTTGCATTCACTCTATAGTTTTGTTTTGATTTTTTTTTCTTTTTTACAGAAGCACTACATATACAAAGTGGCACTGGGAAGAAAAGGGAAATATATGACTGATGAGATCTGAAGAGGGCATCATTATGAGCAGATATTTGAAAAAAATAATAATAATAGAACGGAGACTTGTGAGGTACGCGAGATGTTTGAATTGTTTTGGAATCAAGTTTCACAACTCGTGTTCTACATAATGAAAGGTATGTTTTTTTTTGTGTCTGAAAATAATATAAACATTACAGAACCAATGTATAAAAATACATGTGCTATTAAAACATAAATAAATCAGATAAATGAGCAACGGATGATGTGATGCTAAATAAATGAGTGAATGTGTATGATTCTTCATCCTTGTCAAATCAATATACATAGTCATACTACAATGTCTAGTGTCTGTTTGTAACAAACGCAAGCAGTGGACTTCCATGTTCACAGGGTATGATATCTGTACACTTTTTTTTTTCTTTTTCATAGTAAGTGTAGATTCCCTTTAAACGTGCAATAAAAAGTACATATCTATGTATACAGTTTGTAAGCATCAGAGCACTTCTTTTAAACACGAGTAGTACATACAGACTACAGATCCGGAAGCTGCGAAAAAGGCAGTCCGTTCAAACTCAAGGAATCATTAACATACAAAAAAAAAAAAAACACAATTGCATCTGAATAATTTACCACCTTTTTTAAAAGCATGATGCCTCCTAAATATATTCCTCCTCTTGAAAATCGTTTGGGATAGGCCCATGATGCATGTATAAATTTGCACGTAGTTTGCCCACATTGCACAGAAACATGTGTTACGGTAATTAAAGCAACATGTGACCTAATAAGGAGCTTTCTTGTCCCAGTTCTCTGAGACACCACGTCATGTTGTTCCCGATACTTTGGTTATACAGCGGCATCGTGCGTCGCATTGCAATCGCTCCTGTCGTGCCTGTAGTCGCCAAACTTTTAATGTGATTGTACAAGTAGTCGGTTCACTCTGACCGCTACACGAGGGACACAAGTTCTCATCCTTGATTACTCTTCTGAAGTGTGTGAGATTGAGAGTGAATCTGTTGAATGAGTTTATTGCTCTATTTAACATTCATACGAGGAATGTTACACAGGGCCAGCCCAAGCTCTTCAGCAGGGCAATATTATTAGACTAATTCACCCCAGCAGCATATCCAAATAGAGTTTGTGTGAATTTATGGGATAATTATAATGTGTATGTACAATGTGCAGATATTTTGTGTGTGTGTTGCAAATGTGTGTGTGCCGGGAGGCCATCTTGAGACCAAAAAAGAGGAACTTCAGCATAGTTTCACACATCAAGAGAGGGATGAACCACAATTACACAAACTCGTGACATTCAGGCAATTAATTGTCAATATCTGGGATGTAAAGAACCTCCTTCTGCTTCCAAAGGTGTGTAGGAGCGTGATGGAAATGGGTCGCTCGTGAATTCGATGTGTGTGTCCAGAGTATGTTTACAGTATATATATATATATAATGTACAATACTTTACCCACACGACAAAGTAAAAACGTGTGTATGCTTGTGTTCCTTCGTGTGTACGTGAGGTTGATAGGCACACAGGTAAACTTGCTTCTCGCGCTGTACAGTGCGTACGCCGTTCACTTGCGCCATTTGAGTATCTACAAACCATTGTAAAATGCTAAAGTCAATGACGGCATACGAAGAGCTCCGACATCGTCTGGTCACGCCGTCAAGGATCATCGTGCAATGATTTTCGTTTATCATTGGCCTGTCTTTTTTCCTTCTTCTTTGTTAACGTGATTTGTCGTCCAGAGCGGACATTTCAGTTCATGGACTGATTGCATATGGACATAATACATCCACATAAAAACACTCCCGCCCACCCCCGAAAAATAAAAACGGATTAAAAGACAGAACCAGTCTTATCGGTTCCCATAGCTATAGCAACAGTTATAAAAACAAAGACAAAAAGGTATAGTCCAGGCCCGCCTCAAGGGGCACACACTCTTAAGGGGTTAGATGATGCATGCATGTTTATAAAGAGTCTACAGAAACCAGGCAGCACTTTGGGGAAGTCTACGGGGCCCGATACGCTAGCAGCAAAGTAGCACTTATCCACCGGCATTCCTCTCTCTCCACCTCAGCCACTTCCCCCTCCTCCATCTCATCCTTCTCACGCACATTTACAACATGTAATTCCACGGTTTTTACTCAATTTAGGTTAGAAAGTAGCGCCGCACTAGTTGTGCGAGCAGATTGAGGAAAATCCATGTTGCTTTTGTTTTAGGGTTTGGTTTGCTAACAGCATCTCTAACCATGCTGAGTCACTGTCATCGTCCCTTCGCAGTCGCTGTGTGTCGTTTACAGGTAAACTTCCCGCCTGGTGAGAGTTCCGCATTGCGTCGGCTTGTATTCACCTGTGGGCGCTAGCGGAATCTCCTCGATGGGGCGAGATGTTTCCTGGCTGGCGGAAAATCCAGCTGAGCTAAACGTGTCGTAGGATGAGGAGGAGGAGGCCATCTTCTTGTTAAGGAGATTACGGTTACGGTCTCCCAGCAGGTGCGAGGGGTCGCCGTTGGCAACAGCTAGCGCCTCCTGGCTGCCGGGCTGTTCGGGAACGCTGCCCCCGGGGGAGGTCATGAAGGTGGAGAGTTTGGGAGGGGTGGCCTTGGGCCTACGTTCAGGCGAGGTGCGCACAGGCATCCAGCAGGCATCCGAGTGGCCGTATTCGTCACACTCCCGCGTGCATTTACCCGTCATGGCTACGTCAGGCAGGGGCCGAGTGTCTGGAGGAAACGGAGAGAAGGAAACAGAAACAGTGGGACATCAATGGCGTTGTTTGGCTTTGAACAGCTGGAGAAAAAGAAAACTGAAGTATTGACACTAAAAAATTTATCGTGGTATGTGTCTCATGAAATTGCCATTAGAATGGCAAGTGTCAGATGAAGCCTTTTCAATATTTATGATCGGCTTTGTGCAATTTTTATTCATGTTTTTTTTTTTTCACTGTAACTTCATGGTCAACACATACCACATAACACAAAAATGGAAACATACATACACAAACAACAACACTTAAAGCTACAACATAAATTAAACAGAAGAAATAATGTGAGCTCTGAAAAGAATCATGCTTTGAAAACGTGGGGCAATTCTACTGTTTTGTGACTTCTGACTCCTAAACTACTGCCCTGAAACCATCTCTAATGGCTGAGTGTGTGTAGCTGATGTGTTTTTTTTTTTTTGCATGCGTTGTGTATGCAACGTGTTTTTATGTTTTAACTAACAAGCTGACTCTACAAAAGCATTTTATCAAAAGTGAACGAAGTGTGTTTATTTTTTTATTTGTTTCTTGTTAATCCCCAACTTGGCCTTGGGAAACACCTACAGTGTACTTATAGAATGACATATTGGAGGATTTGCTATTTGGTTACATCTTTAACATGTATGTAAGTTAAAAGGATTATGCAAGCTTTTTCTAAAGGCTCTAACTGTCACGCATCTGAGTGATTGCTTATTTTCCCGGGCTGAGAGAAGAGATCGTTTTAGATTCAAAGCCACAAAGCCACAAGTATCATTAACATCTCATATCTCTTCTATTCAGAATGTCTTCTGAACAAATATTTTCTGTTTACACTTTTAAACACTTGACAAGCAAACAGATAACCATCAGATGCGCAAAAATGCACAAACACGGTTGAATATGAAGTTCACTAAGCTGAAGTGCACACAAACACTAAATGCTGAAATCCCTAACCTTTGATGCCAAAGCCAAAAGCTGCAGTGTTAGAGATGGTCGGTCTGAATGACCAAATGTGAGGTATGGCACAAGCAAGAGAGGGTGAGTGCAAATCTAACAGAAAAAAAAAAGGAAGAAAGCATGCTGCCTTTTCTTGAAGAGCAAAAATTTGGGTTAACCATTGCTTACTTTTAATGTTCTTTTTCTCCTGCAAAGAAAGAATAGGGTAGAATCACTGTTCGGTTTCTTCACAATGTAATGCTATGTAAGATTAATTAATTTAGAAAAAGGTATCAGACAGGGGGAAAAAAAGCATAATGTGTTGCACTTATCTGGGAATCAATTGATTACATGGCATGTTTGCAAAAAAAAACAAAATTTATTTTTACAAATATAATTATTGACAGATTGAGAAAAATTTCGGGTGAGAAAATAAATAAACACATCTAAGAGCTCCTCAAATTGTATTGTTAAGCCGTTAAATTCCAGGAAATCAATGCTTCACAAAAGAAAGAGTGCTATGAATGGCGTTCTTCAGTCACAGATCACAACAGGCTTACATTTAAACCCACTCAGACTGTCTCTCGGTTTGGATACCATTTTAGCATCCTTGTCCGGTAAGGACCTTTCACTGACCTCAACCGAAACCCCTAAACATGTCCTCCTGACCTCAAGGCCAGACTATAATGCATGCAAGCTCCTGTTAGCTTTAGTCCCGTCTTTGTGGTGCGGTTGCATTGTGGGCAAGTAAGGGTTAGTTGGGTCCGACAGAGACACCTGACCGCAGAAAGAGTTCAGTGCCGCTTCCTGTGCGCTTTTATGATATCGTAAGGCTGGATTGCTGCCCAGTGTCTAGGGAGAGGTGTGGATGTACGTTCATCCCACAAAGCTCTGTCATGCACCAATGAACGCTCAGTCAAGCGACAGTACCTCAATAGCACTAATAACAAAGATGAGTGTGTAGGCTCCGATCTGCAGGACGTCGATATGCCAGCGCAATGTTAATGCTTCAGACAGGGATTACAAAATGGCTGGATAAATCTTATATGACAGTTAATGTGTGCAGAGAGGCATTAAGAACTGTAACAGGTTATTCACATATAAGACTGTCAAGAAAACGTCAGCATATGATTAGGCGATCATCTCTTTAAAACATTGTGTTGAGTCTCTTTAAGAAAGTAATCGGGGAAAAAGAAAATCTGATGTCAATTCAAACCTGTATGACTTTCTTTCGTTCGTGGAACACAAAAGGAGAGATTCTGAATAATGTGCTGGTTGCTCTTTTTAATGAAGTCAAAATGAATGGGGACTGAAGAGTTTAAGCTTTAAAAAGGATGCAAAAACCCATAAAACCATCAAAATCAGAGGGTCAGTCAAATTTGTGAAAGAATTATTCAGACATTTGTTATCTATATGACACATTGAACATATCTGTCTGAAAATAATCATATATTACTTTTTTGTATCTTATTAACATTTAAGACTTAAAGGGATAGTTCACTTTGAAAATAAATGATGGGTATGTTTTAGCTTACCTCAAGGGCATCCAAGATGTAGGTGTCTTTTTTTTCCGCAGTAGTTTCAATTTTGATATTTTTAGGTCAAACCGTTCTTGTCTGACAGTCATATCATACAGGTCTATGGTCACTGTCTCAAAGAGCATGCACAGAGTCCAAATTAAAACAATTCCCCATCGTCCAAATTAAACAATTCCCCATCGTAAGTACACATTGATGGCCTAAGACACGAAACGAGCGGTTTGTGTGATAAAACAAACGGTATTTATATCGTTTTTACCTCTTGTAATACAGCCACGTCCAAGTGATCTGAGGGCGCGAGCGCATCCTGGTGTGTGACGTGTGCGCAGACTGGTGCATAGATATATACACTAGATGTCGCCTTGGCTACGGCAGTTCATTGGAAATAATGTCTTTAATGTGACATCTAGTGTATATATATATCTATGCACCAGTCTGCGTACACGTCACACAGAAGGAAGCGCCCCGCGCCCATTAGATCACTTGGACGTGGCTGTGTTACAAGAGGTAAAAACTATATACCGTTCGTTTTATCACACAAACCGCTCTTTTCGTGTCTTAGGCCATCAATGTGTACTTACGATGAGGAATTGTTTAATTTGGACGATGGGGAATTGTTTTAATTTGGACTCTATGCATGCTCTTTGAGACAGTGACCATATAACTGCATGATATGACTGTCAGACAAGAACAGTTTGACCTAAAAATATCAAAATTGAAACTACTGCGGAAAAAAAGACACCTACATCTTGGATGCCCTTGAGGTAAGCTAAAACATACCAAAATTTAATTTCAAAGTGAACTATCCCTTTAAATGTAGTCTGTTTCTCACACAATGCTATGACTTCAGATGACCCAAGTCCTCAAACAATTTTATTATAAATGAAAAGAATGGCCAGAATATTCTTCAAAAAGTCACCTTTCTTGTTCCACCACAGTTATACAGTTTTATAAGTTGATTCATTAAAATCAAATGACTCGAAAGAACATAATAATATATTGCTAGGAGAGCTAGACCAGTTCCACACACAAATCTATCCAGTTCTCATCCACTTTTATTTTTTAATGAAAAAGAATGGCCAGCACATTTTTCAAAAATCCACTTTTTTTTTTGTTCCCCAAAAGGGTCCCACTTTATATTAAGTGGCTTTAAGTACTATGTACTTACATAGAAAAATAAGTACAATGTACTTATTGTGCCCATGTTGTACTGTAAAATACTTTTTCTGCTAGTGAGGTGTGATACGGGTAAGTTTAGGGACAGGTGTGCTGGTATGGGTAAGTTTAAGGGTGGCGTAAGGTGTAAGGGACATGTCAACAGTGTAATTACACATGTAATTACATAAATTAATTACAAGCAGGTATTTTTAAAATATAAGTACAATGTAAAAACATATGTACACAATATGTCCATTGTATCAAATTATTAATTTCAATGTTAGTACATAGTAATTAAAGCCACTTAATATAAAGTGGGACCCCCAAAGGTCATACAGGTTTGGAACGAATGGTAAATAATGAAAGAATATAAATTTTCACCTTGAATATCTCTGAATAATTTATTTCTTTAACTGTCCATCAAACTAAAAAGATTCAACATCAACGTCTTTCTATCAGCCTAGTATTCTGTCCACAAAGAGCTTCAGCCAATTTCGATTGTTAGTGTTCAGTTGATGAATATGTTTTGTCAGTCAGTCTTTCAGACCACTACCACATCTCCACAGCTTCTCAACTCCAATGCCTGGCTCTCGCACCGCTCAGGCCCCTCAAGGCCGTACATTGGCTTTTCATCTGTCGCATACCGTGCAGTCTTCAGCTACTGTTTCCTCCAGTGCAAAACAACAAAAAGAGCGCTCATTGGCGCTCCTCGCACACTGCTGCCATACAGCCTGCTTCTGATTTATTATTCCAGCGCTAAACTCTGTATTCATTATTATACACGGAAAGTTCACAAAAATGGTCATTGAAAGCATGCAATAAAACAAGTTTTTTGGTTTAGCCTGAACATGGAAAATCCTTTGGAAATTGGCCATGAAAGCCAAAGATGGGTGGATTTTTTTGTACATTAGATAATTTTGTCTGCGATCCATTTTGCTCAATTGAAACCTGTAAGCGCTGGCATGTATAGTGTTCTAGTTAATTTTTTCTTTCATATAAGTCTTTTCTCTTCCAGTTTAAGGGCCAGATTTACTAAACAGGGCAAATTAGCTTGAGAGCGCAATTCCCCAAAAAATGCTGATGGTAGTGGAAAGTTCTGCGCGTTATCTACTGACGACGACCAAATGAAATAACACAGATGCAGCCGTATCATTTCCACGATGACCAAATCAATCTACCAAGAACACCACAAATTAGTATCTGGTTTAAGACATGCTTTTTTGGGGCAGTAAATAATGGTGCAAATACCAGTAAATTGAAAAGAACAAACTTTAGTAAATCACCTTAAATTATTAATTTAAATACGCTTCTCCCATGCATTTTGCATCTAAAATGGAAACTCCTACAAATGCATTTGCTGCCGCAAAAATAACCCTGTCCACTAATTTTTCACTGCGTGTCTTAATCCTGTATATTCTGATAGTAGTTTTTAACGTCGAAAGAGAGTATGCGATAGTGCAAGCTGTTATTAAATCCGGCCCTTAGCCATCTTTTCATGTATCAACTCATTCTAGTCTAAACTGGATTCTGTTGTTTCCTAGTTTGTGCTCCTATTTTAGGTTCTCTTCTAAAACCAGTTTTGTCCAATAATCTCATTGCAAATGGAACAGAACATTGTCTGATTCTAGGCTGTAGTTAATGCAATATAACAGCATGTAATTGTGATTTGCACAATCTCTGTCTCTCTTCTAGCTCATTATAGCGGTAAGATGGATACCATTTAAGATGTCATTCAAAGACACACTCTGAAGCAGCAATAATTCAAAGCGTTTAGATGGGGGCAGACACAGGTCAAACATGCACTGAGATGAATTCAATCATTACTAGAATAGCTTTGCCTCCACCTTGTTTCATTTAAATGAACATCTTACAGGAGTGAACAAGTCAGACTGAAATTTGCTGATCCCTTTTAATTCATCTCTATCTCCTTTATATATATATATATATATATATATATATATATATATATATATATATATATATATATAATTGATTGGATGCAACACAAATCTCTGACTGTTTTATTTACAAAACATCAAACCAAGTGGCATCGGCAAACAAATAACGCTCAACCTTTTCTCAAAACTAACTTCTCTTTTCTTAACCATGTAATACTGTAATACCCAACTGCTACCAATGTCAATTATATATAGATGATAATATAGTGATATATGAAATAAACACAGCTGTTGTTAATTACATTAACTAAGATCATTTTGTCAACTTTATTATATAGGACACTGTCCAATGTTTGGTCAAATCTAAAATGAAATTAAAACATTGAATACATAAACTATGAACACAATCCATAAAGTCTGACCATCAGAATGTGTCTAAACTATTACAAACTTTTTGTGTGGGTTTTATATGTTTATATACTTACAATAGTGAACAAACCATTACGGGCCAGCAGACTCAAACGAGTATTTCTTCCATTCACATTCTCCCTAAAAACCCCATGCCTTTAAATTTGACCCCAAGCCACTTTTAAAACTCAGTTTTGAGCCTGAAAAGCGAGGCTTTGGAGATGGCGAACAAAAGGAGCCATACTCGGGCCTCTAGCCCAGGGCAGAGCGAATGTCGCCAGGCTGCAGAGAGGCCGGAAACGCATGCGGCTCTGTGGCACGCTAACTGTCACTCCGTATAGTGGGCTATTCTGCCGACGGGGGCTCGGAGTATAATGCCTGCCATTTTCCACAGCCAGTCCTTTTGAATAACTCAAAAGAAACATCCACTCTTCTCCGACGGAGGGTTTGAAAACGAGAGATCAGGGGAACGGCGGGAGGGGGGAAAACGGAAGATATGGCTCTCAGAGCTATTCTGTGAGTTAATTACGTGTGGACAAAAGTGGATTCCCTGGCGCAGTTGGAGCTCTGCTGTTGTGAGGCTGGTGGCAGGGTTCTGGAAAGCAGTAAGTGGGCCAGAGGCTCAGCTAATTGACAGGGATATGAGGATTTTGTAATCTATGTTTGTGTGTGTGTGTGTGTGTGTGTATTTTGTCCTGCTCTTTAAGGCTTACTGCTGCGTTTTTCTAGCGCGCGAGAACATGTTTGCGCGTTAAAGTATTAGTCGTCTTTCTATATTTTAAATGCTCTGTATGTGAATGTGTTTTCATCCCTCAGAGGCCTAAACTACAGGCTGGCTCTTTTGCTCTATGTTTTCCGGATAGGAGGCCCAGCAAAAACATAACAGCCAGACAGAACTGCTGACCCCTCTGTCCAGTCACTCTGTGTGTGTGTGTGTGTGTCTGTGAGACAGAGATGAGCATAGCGGACGCCCTCAAAGTCTTAGCAGATTCAAGAAGATTGACCAATAGATAAATGGCATTTACAGAAGCACACGATAACATGTGACCCAAGAAACCTCTAAACAAAGTGTCAATGTCACATAATGTTTATTTTTTTACACTGAGAGAAATACTGTAAAAAATTTAACAAAATCACTGCTAATAACATATAAAAATATATATATATATATATCTTATCATTTCCTCATGTCAATCTAAAAGTGTCAGTCTGTGACACAAAAAAAAGAAAAATATATGTTGAAACATGTTTTATGCCCATACAAGTGAAAGTGTTTGTTAATGTGTTCCACAGTAAAAAAAGAAAAAGAAAAAAACGCAATAAAACAGGCGTGGAACAACATGAGGGTGAGGGGTTTTTGGGTAAACTGTCCCTATGATATCTAATAGCCATATATTTTAGATCAATAAGTTGGCAATCTTGGAGGATATTCACAGAATCAATGTCAAAAACAGACAAAATGTATTATACGAAGCATTGTAAACATTCCTTGAAAAACTATTGGGGTTTGGAAACTACAGTATTACATACAACACTGTTCTAAAGTTTGGGGCCATAAAAATGCAGTTTCTACAAAAATATATGTAATAATAAGAAAAGTTTTGTGTTCTTTGCGAGTGAATGCAAAGTGTCTCAGGGGAACACGCAAAAGCATTGCCAAATAAGTTTTCCTCCCATCTCATTTTCTTTTTTTTTTATTCACTATGTCCCTTTAGGGGCTCATTAGAAAACATATTATATGCTTTTTTAATTATGATAATATTTACAATAGTTCTGTTTTAACTGTATATTTGATCAAATAAATGAGCATATGAGACTTATTTATAAAATATGAAAAAAAGAAAGAATTGCACCAACCCCATGTATAGTGTACTAACAGCAACTGTGAACATAATTTACTTTGCTTTTAAAAAATAATAATACAGTTGAACCACAAAGAACAACACTCTTAATATCTATAGCACTTGAAAAGAGCTGCAGGCTCACAGCTGTCCACTTTTTTTTGTCAACTTTTCAATTCTGACAGCTCCTCAGCTCCCATGGCCTTATGGGATAGCAAAGTGTCCACTTATTTCACACATCAGAATCTCAACAGATACAGTGTATCATATTGGGATGGTTCGCGTACTGTATCATGACATCCTGTTGACATATTGCTTTTTGCATAATGTCTAGTAGGGAAGTACATACTGAGACACAATCCCTCCACTTTGCAACAATTGGAAAGTTGTGTCCCTCTGTGAATGTCCCTGTATGTAGCCTATCTCCTGCATCTAAAATCAGCTTCTAATCAGCATCACATTCTTTCTCTTAGTGAGATAAAACCCCCTCTTTAACACATTATTTTGTATTTATCCACAGACGCTTCACGAGTTTCGTATTTTCAGTAGGAGCCGTCCACACAATAGATGGTTGTTCTTTTCACCAGACACTACTGAAAAAAAGGAGACTGTTCTTTTCTTTTCAGTTAGCGCTGTCTATTTGATTCAATAATGCTGTCCTTTAAGACTCATTAGGCTGCTGATCTAATGTTCTCTCTGTCACGTTCTTTCTTATTTGCCACAGTATGGACACCTAGACTCAAGTCATCACATCTATCACCAAAAGTCACCTTTATATATCACAATTCAAAAGTAAGAAAATAAGTATTTGAAAACCTTTTGGTTGTCACACATTAGTGGGACATCTTCATAGTAAACGTGTTTGGGACCATTTGACCTACAGTGCAGCGTACTTGCCTGACAGGCAAACGGAATAATTTAGTTAGCAAAAGTAATTTTTTAGCACTTTCCTCTGAAATTCCCAGCAAACTGACAGCATAACGCCCTCTAATAGCATTAGGCGATGGTAACGCCGCAGTCCAGCTCACGAGTGCTTTTGGCTGAGCTAACGTGATGGGCGAGAATGAGCCGGTAGATCTTCAGGAGGACTGAGGCCTCTGTTGACCCTGGTTTGCTTCAGTAACCTCAGCATTGTGCTGCATATGCTTTCAGCGGTGCTGCATCAGTGAGCCAGGACAACAGAGTGTGTGTACAGTAACACAACAGCAGGAGAAGAACCATGTCAGACATGGTGCAATGAGGTGCGGCGGAGTGATGTGTATATTTATTTCACGTTCTCGCACTCCTGTCTCTTTCTCTATCTCTACATCTGACTCGGCCTACATCCTCCAGTTCACCTCCGAACTATGATCTTACATTCACATATAAAATGACCGTTGATGTCAGCAGCAATGAGATTAAATACAGAGAACATTAAGCTGTTTGCTTAAGTCCTTGGGTTTTTTCTCTTATTAATTTTAGTAAACTCATGTATCTTCTGAATTAAGATATGTAAAAAGTATTTTCTAGTTTAAAAAGAGACCTCAACAATGTCTCGCACTGTGTTCAGATTTATCAAGATACAGATTTTAACTAACATACTTATATTATATTATATTATATTATATTATAATACTATGGAGCAATATTTTTTCTAGATTGTTTTTATATTCTGTGTATCGTATTGTACCAGATTACTACTATTTATGGTTTGAATTCTGGATAGAGCACATGAAAAGGTCCAGAGTCATTATTTTGACTTGCCTTATATATATATATATATATATATATATGTATGTATATACATAGTATTATAATTTTTTTTTATAGATTTAAAATGGGGTAACCCCCCCCAGACTAGTCACCTTCTTTGCCGTATGCACCAAACGGTTTGACTGAGATCTAAGGGTAACTGTCAGATAAACAAACTATAGGCCGGGGTAACCATCCATCCATCCATCATCCATCCATTCATCATCCATCCATCCATCCATCCATCCATCCATCCATCCATCCATCCATCTATCCATCCATCATCCATCCATCCATATTTTTTAGCAACTTTATATCTCCCAATTGTGAATATAAACTGTATCTCACAATGTGACTTTATATATCTCACATTTGCAGATTTATTTGTTGTAATTGTGACTTCGTTTCTCATAATTGCGAGTTTATTTCCAATAACTGAGACTCTTTATATCTCCGAATTGTAGATTTATATCTCACAACGTGACTTTATTTCTAATTTTAAAGTTTCTCTTAAATGTATGTTATTTATTTATTTATTTTTTTGGGCAGAAACTTCCATAACTACTATCACTGCTACTAATGATAGGGCTAAAAATAATAATCCACAACCACTTACACACAAAAATACCCACAATGCACCAAATTCCCTGAAAAGTCTCACTAGAGTTGAACAGGTATAGGTGGCCCCTTATGGTGCTTAAAAGCACTTGGGGAAATAATTAGTCTACCGTTAGAGCTCTCCAGCTATGATTAATTGAGGAGAGATTAACTAGCATAATTTCATTCTGCCGACTATCTCACTGCCAATTAACTAATGCGGACTCCCTCTCTCGGCATCTCTCGCTCTCTCTCTCTCTCTCATCAGAAGGCATCACGAGTCTCGGAAATGTGGCGCTGACCCTCATTTTCCTGACTTCTCATCTATCTGTCATAAAAAAAGAGCGAGTGTGCTCATATGCATACGCAATCACAGCGCTGACATGTCTAGCTCTCTAAATTGGGAAACCAGAAGACATTTTCACAGTCCAAAAAACTACAATTATGCATTTTGGATTTGAAAAGGCCAGTGTGAACTGCAATGTTCGCGAAGCTAAAACTAAACTAAATGCCTTTTTCCCCACATTACTCAAAAACATTTCAGCGGTCAAATGCATTGCAAGCGCTGACACATATATTACACAATTTCCATGACAAAGAGTGTGAGTGATAGGGTGAGAAGCATTCAGGAGGTGGACAGACAGTAAAAATGGAAAAAAATTGTAACATATATATTAGAAAATGGTAGGGCTTGAGCTAAGATTGACTCTGTGCCAAAAGAGAGACAGATATATAGAAAGTAAGAGACAGACGGGGAGTTAAAATCTCACATGTGTGTGTTTGTGGGCTGTGTGTGTGAGTGTGTGTTTTTTTTCCTCAATGTTCGTCTCATTGGCTCAGAAACTGGGTGCCTTATCGCACGTTCCCAGACACACACACACAATAGCCTATTTTACACCATTAAAATGCGTATTTGTCAAAATACAATTTCAATTAAATCCCACAAACCTACTGGTTTGTGCTTTGCTCCACTTACCACAGAGGAACACGGAACAGAGGAAGGAAGACTTTCTCTCTCTCGCTCATATGTGAGAGAGAGAGAGAGAAGGAATATGAAAGACAGAAATACTGGGAGAAGGAAATCTGATTGTTTGAGAGCACACAATGAAGGTTGACTGAATTTCCAAACTGTTGACGGCAAACAATTGTTTTTCGCCGTGATTTGGTCACGGATGCAGCCTTTGCTTGCATTTTTTCTTCTTCAATTAAATAACTCAAGAGTGTTGCTTTAAACAAAGTGTCTTTACTTAATGCTACACCGGATTAATCCGAATTGATTTATACACGGTCACAAATAAAAAATGGTTTCCCACCGCAATTTAGATGAGAAATGTTGTCGTGCTGTTGTGATACTTTTACTCGTGTATTAACATGTAAGTACAATCTCATCTCATCAACGAACGCACAGCTCACCGTCCCTGCGGATATGGGACTCATAACTTCTCTGGTAGTCGACCCTAACTGGCCACACGCTACACCACTCTGCCTGAGCTGTGGACCCTGCATAAATTTTCTCACGAAAAGGCACCCGATTGAGTCACCATTTTTAATTCCCAGCATGCCAAGGGGTGTAAGAGGCTATATTAAGTAAACCGGGAGGTAGAGAGGATCTAGCTTGCGCTGCTCTAGATCTCAAACACTGGAGGGTATTGCCCTTCAGGCCTGCTGAAATTGAGCGAAAAACTTGCAAAAATGAGCCGGGTTCATTTTTCCGGGGGTCGGGGGGTGGGGGTTAAGCCGGGAGGTCTTGATGAGACATCCTCTTGGTTCTCAGTCTAGCACCTCATCAAAAGTCGAGTGAACTTTCAGGGAAAGTTCTCCGCCTAGACAGGCTTTAGTTCTGTGAGGCTTTCGTTTAAGGATGAATGAACTGGGGAAAGACACACAGCTACAAGCACCTTCGGGTGGCATATTTTCAAGGTTTTTAACTATATGATTATATGAAAAAAGACTAAATGGGGACATAGGTATATGGGCCCTGAATAAATTGAGGAACAACACATTCTTTTTTGCCTGGATGTTGGCAAAGCGTGGGAACAGATAATTGCTAAAGCATTACCGCGGCCCATTTTATTCTCTCAATTTAGCACCCAAAAATCTTTAAACGTAGCATCACTCCTGTTTGAAGAACCCTTTGTGCAAAGACACACTTTAATTCGATGGAGCCAGAATGGTGCCACATTAAAGGCGTATACTAACTTAGCTTCAAAGTAATGGCAAAATAGCTTAATGTAGTAGCGGGTGTCCTCAGACTAAAGGCTTAAATTCATTTACATGGTCCCATGATGTTAAACAGCGACGTTCAGCATGCAAAAAAAGCTATTAAAGGTACTATTAGGCACCTTATCCTCCAAACAGCCATTTTCTAATCTTAAAAACATTTTACATGTACACGAGGCATATTTCCATTTTAAACTTGTTGGACAACACTACCAATCCTCAAGCAATGTAAATCTAGGGGGAATATTTTTCCAAACTGGTTGTCTTATGTAGGATTGCAGAAAACCTAATATTTTATATTATATTATAATAAAGTTGTTCACTCATATTTTCCCATGGTAATTAAGCTGTGGCTAATTTTTTTCAGGAATTTGACCTAATATATACACTTTTGGTTCCACATATTTGAGAAACTGAAACAATTATATTATATTATATTATATTAAACTACTACTTGAATTCAAAGTCAAATTATGTGTCGAAATCATAAATACTTCTGCAGCCTCAATAGATTGTAGTTTCTCAATGCTTTTTGACCTACACATGTGGCTGATATTCCTTTGTGAGGGTGTATATTGCACTTACAGGTGTGTGGTGTTATCAGGAATGACTGGAAGCGTGAAGATGTGCCCCAATGGTGTGTCTCTTGCCTGTAACACAGGTGGCTTGAGCTAAATCAAGGCCAGTGTCAGCACATTGTCACTGCTGCACTCTCTTGAGCCGGAACTAAGATATCAATAGCCCCTTTACTGTACCTGAGGACTGCTGGAGGAGAGAATGACACTAAACACACACATAGTTCGGCCACCTGCCGTGAACATGTACAGTATGTTAGTGCAGAGAAGGTTTGAAGGAATTTCAGGCTTACAATTCAAGCTAATGCTAATAGTTCAGTGTCTGTTTGTACAGCTACTAAGGATATGACCATGGTGTAACGGTTTGATAAAACATTACAAGTTCACACAACACTGTATATTTAATCTCTCTTTCCAGTCATTATCTGGAAGCCCTCTGCTCAAGGGAGGGCCAACTTGTTAACGCTAGCTAAGCTAACGGCTTAGAAATTGCGTGCATTATTAAACAGTTTTTTAGTATTTTCACACCCAAGCTCATCAGAAAAATGAGCATACTTTATTAAATGCACTTGCACAGGGGGTTTATGCCTGCGTGTCTGCAGCGATCAAAGCACCTTGCCACATCGCTTTCTCACATTTGACTATGATTACTCTTGGCAAAGTGATTCAATTAAGTCTCTCTCTCTCTCTCTCTCTCTCTCTCTCTCTCTGCACAGCAGCAATACAGATGTTTTTATTGGCATGGGAGTTCTAGTCTTCTAAACCAAATAGTCCCTTCCCATTTAAAGCTGTGATTATTTAAACATGTCGGAATTGGGATGAACTGGGGGTCCAGCAATATATTTGCATGCTTGTTTTGGAAGGAAACTTCCTACTTTAAGCCACTTCCAGTCATTTTAACTGTATACAAATATGTCCGTTATGATACTTGATATTGCAAACTGGTATTTGCATAATCGTAAACGCAAAATGTAGTGACAGAAAACAAGCCAATGGGGCCTCCATTTTTCAACTTTTGATTTTCTTTTTACCCTATTGGCAGATATTTGTTTTATGTTTTAAGTAAACCCACTTCATTTGTGGATTTTTGTATTTATTATATTTTCAGAAAACAAGACACTAATTTCTTAAGTAATTTTGCTTCTCATGTAAATGTATCTTGATTCAAGAATGTTGCAAGAGTGCAAGACGACAAACATATTATGGCTGTAATGGCTTCAAATGTATTATTATATTATTGTAAATAATCTTATATGTTGGTTCGCGTCCATCAGAAAGTAAAAATATTTTTAAATATTGAAGTCAGTATAATTAAGTCACTTGAAAAATATTACTACATTAATGCATGGTTATGTAAAATGTACTGTGCTGTTAACACACACATATATATATACTTTTGTTCGTGATATAAAAGGACCCCTAGCATGACCTGAGGTAATTTTTAGCCAGCTTTTGACCATCCACTCCTAGGTATGGATATTTAACACGCTTGAAGGTTTCTGCCATTCTTTCCCACCTCTCACTCTCTCTCTTTCTCTTTCAGACGGATTGATTTTTGCCCATTCCCACCTAGCAGTGCAACACTGATTCTCAAGCAGTGTGGCTGTGGGAAATATTTATCCTTATTGATCCAGGGGGCTGATGAGTCTGTTATGAACGCTGCAGTTCAAACAGTTTTGGTCCCACAAACATCTCTAAATATCAATCAGCTACGGGTGGACTGAGAGCCAATACTCGGATTGCTTGTGAATGCCAAGAAGGCTGAACCTGTTTTCCAGGAAGCCGGGTGAGATTTTCTTTCGACCCCTCTTGCAAGAGTGCATTCCGCTGCGTCGACAAACATGTAAGATGTATGTTTCCTTATTTCCTCTCTAAAGACAAAAAGTGAACATTAGCGGCGAGGAGAAAACATCTTCGTCGCGTAGATGAGGAGCTGGAGGGGCTTTCTGGCTGTGAGCGTGGCAAGAGGGTAGCGGAGGGGGCGCTGATAATTCCCTCTGCTGTCATGTCATTAAAAATTCAACACCTACAGGATATTTTCTGCATCAAACTTTCATGCCATCAGGTTGTCTCGACAGCACTGGCTTCACACACCCTAACGATGATAAAACTGATGAGAAAAAGCTCATCTTCCTGTGTGCTGCCTCTGATAAAGGCGCACATCAGAGCGCGGGGCTGACAGACAGGGTACAGTAGGCAACAGCGAGCTCGGAAAGAATGCATAAAGGTTTAAGGGGGCTCATCTCTCCCTTAGGTTCACCGTGTCTTCGCAATGAGAAACCGCAAGGGAGACCTTAACAGATGCAGCCTATTCCAGATACGCAATCTGTTCCTTCTCGTTCGTATGCCCGCGCGCGCACCGCCAGCTGATTTAAGCTATCTGACTTTTAGCCGTCATACTCTTTTAAATCTCGGAGAAAAAGTCAACAAAGTCGATCATCTCTCGGCAATAAAACTATCCACAAGTTTCTCCCGCGTGCAATTGTATTACGCAAGGTCATATGGAAATCTGTCCCGTTTCCCGGCCGGCACACTGCATCACTTGTCATGCCAGCATAATAAACAACAGCAGAAAGCGCTTGATGAATTCAGCAGAGCACAGCGTTCAAAAGGCTAAGCTCGTGAAAAGTGACTTTACTTTAGCAGGAGAGTGAAAACGAGAACGTTAAACATGCCCGCCATCAAACTAAACTCAATAAAACATCTGCATTCACAGCTTATTGCCATAAGATAATGTGCATTAATTGTTGCTCAGCAGCATTACTGGTTATTGAAGTAGATTGTACATGAAACATTTGAAATGCAGGATTCTTCCTAAAAGCATCCTTAAGCTACACCCTCATATATCAGTAGAAAAATGCAGCGCATTAATCAGAATGAAATGTGGCTTTTATTTTTATTATGAGCTGAATGATTTGGCTCTTTATCAATAGCAGTAGACTTTAAAGTTGGACGGGATACAAAATAAAAATGAAATAGTACCCACGGAATGGCTCTAATAGTAGCGTGAGGCTGTCATTATAAAAAGCAATAGATTTTAACACTGCTGACGCACCACCTGGAAATCTAATAAGCAGTACATTTCCCTCCATATTCCGTGCGCAGTGAGTGAGCTGCATTGAGGATGGTAATGTGTGAGGCAATTTAATAAAACTTACTCTTGGCTGTAATGTTGCACGATCAACACGGTCCATCGAGGAGGAAAAAAGTATGCATAGAGAGAATCATGCTCGGCAAATGCCTTGTGCTAAAACTTCCATATAAAAATCTAAGTCACATCAAAATTCATATACCGTAGTGTGAGGGAACTGCTTGATGTACAAGGCATGTACAGTATAAATAGTATGAGCATTCAGATAGGTAAGATATTACAGATATTTACCATGGCAACAACAATTCTGCAAGAGGTTCTACTAAAATACCTTACAGAAGGTACTGTGGTAATAGCATAGAACAGTGAAAGCATCATACGGAAATACCATGGTACTGAATGAGTATCATATCCATTATGGTATTTTCTAAGGTGTTTTATATAATCTCTTGTGATAAATAAGTGCACCTAGTTGCATTGACTGTGCAGTTTCGTACTTCAAATCTTAAAAATGGCAGCTCAGTTATTTTTTTATTGCATATAATATAATATTAATGATTTAAAAGGCCACTTAAAATGAAAATATTACATTTTCATGACTGTTTCTTAACAAACTGAAGTACACTATTAAAGTGCACTTTGTAATAATGTCAAACTATACTCTTTTGCCATGCTTTAAATAATTTTGATGTGTTGACATCATACTGTACTAAAGCTCATGTAAAATACTTGATTATATTTAACTTGTGTGTGTGTGTATGTGTGTTATTCAATATTATTACATTTAAACGTAATACATTTTAAATCTCCCTAATTGCAGCTTCATCATTACACATGTTTAAACAAAAAAATATAAATGCATGACATACGTTTCCGTAGAAATTACATTAATGTATAAATGCTTGTCAGTACATTCGGCAGTAGGCGACACTTCAACCATATTTCAAAGATAATATAAGGAATTATGAAATTACATATACTGTAAAGATGTACTTGCATTTTTCTGTAAGTTAAGTTCAACTAATATTAATTTAAAATATAATTGTACATTTTCATTTCATTGCAATTAACATGTTAATTGCATGTTAATTATGTGTCCTACAACATTACATTCAGTTTGCACTTAAGTATTCTATTAAAATATATATCTTCTGTAATAGTAACTTTTAGTTACTCTTTTTAATAGAGTACAATATTTTTATAAGGGCACAGTATTATCACAATGTGTGTTTTAAAACATAGTATTATCATGGTACAATGTCATTAACATTATAGTAGTTTTGGTAATTTTTGCTACAAAAGAAAAAACATTCTGAAAGAATGAAGGTAACATTTTTTTTGTAACTAAGGTATATTAATGTATATTTTATGGAGAAAAAATAAATCAAGCAGGGGTACGTATGCTCACCATAATGCTAGGGCTGTGTGGAGTCTATGGTGTTCATACATGATTGCTCTAGCTGTCCTCTTGGTCTGTCGCGTTCACTGACATTTACAACACAGCCCAAGCTGCCAGTGTATAATTCACCCAGGGCCATGGAGAGTGTATATTTAGGGCAGGCCTATCTCGGTCAGCCCCTAAAACATTCTCGCTAAACTCTCTCACACTTGACTGAAAGTCATGTCCAAGCTAGCGTCTAAACACGACCCTCCGCCACTGTGGGCGAAGAGCTGCCCACAGAATGACAAACTCTTTTCTCACTTTCTTCTGTTGTTTCTTTCTCTCTGTAACACCGTTAGCTTCCGTTTTTGTTCCTATTTTTCCATTTGCTCACAAGGAGAATTGCACATTTTCTTCACATTTAAAGGGTTAGTGGATTTGGATATCAACATTATGCCGTAGATGAAGGCATAATGGACCGCAGAGGAGCTCGTGTGATAGGTGGATCATCTCCCACCTAATGCAGACACACTGAAAGCCATTAACCATAGAGGAAGGATTCGAACTTTCCAACCCGCATCACTTCAGCAACGAGAACGGACTAGCAATCAGAACACATGTATAATAAGCACAACGTGAAACAGCTACAGCTAGAAGCCTGAAACATATCATTTCTTTCAACTTCTCCCCTACATTAGCATTTAATTTTCTCCATCACTTAAGCATGCTCATTATATATATTTGCTACATAAGAAATGGAGGATAAGGCGCTTGCTTAATTTGTTCTCCTCCCTCAAGGGCTTGGCTAATCTATTGTATGGCATAAAGGGCTTGTATTGTCGTACACTCTGTTGGAGGGGGTGCGAGTGCATTAGTATTATTAAAGGAATGATGAAAAGTGACCTCCATCGCTCGCCGATGATGAATCACTTGGCTGTCTTTTCAGAGTCAAATGACACGGGCTGGTGAGAATCCATGTGATGTGGCAGGGTTTGACCCTGCGTACGCATAAAAAAAAAAAAAAAAAAAAATCCCCAAAATGAAAAGAGCAGCTTTTTACAAAACAAGATGTACGGCTGTGCAAGATTGCTCACGATTCATCTGAAAGTGCATCAGAGCTGCTAACGCAGTTTCACAAACACATAAACTGTAAGTAAGGATGCTTTATTTTCCTCTGTGTGATCTTTCGAGGCAAATAAAATATTAATAGAGCTGGAGTGCAAGTATGTGATCATTATAACAATTTCTCTACTTGTGGAGAAAAGGAAAACGTTCTCACAACTGGAAATGCTGACATGATGAAAGCAAGATATGGGACATGGAGAGAGAAAGAAAGAGGATGTGACCCAGAAAACAGGGGTCTGTGATATTGCTATGTTCTGAGAATTAGTCAGTGTTATAATAATTATCATAATTACGTTTGTAGGAGATTGAAACTCTAAGATATCATACGACTAGGATCACACTAGAAGTTACCCCCTATTAATTTCATGGTTAGGTTAAGGGTATGGGGAATTAATTGGACTTTATGGTTTTGGTCACCACTCACATTATTATTTTTTACGATATCGCCATCTTGTATGATTTATTATGACTTCAGGTTGCAATAGTTGCTTGATTGTGTTTAGAAGTCAAGTTTCTAACTTCTCAATGTCCGTTTTTCAAGTTAAGTGGTTTAACTTAGCGGTTAGCAAAAGCTGTAAAGCGTTTTGCACACCACCACACTCGCAGATGGCTACTATTATTTGCTGCATTTCATTTTTTGGGTCACCGCTGGTTAAAGGACACTTTAAAGATTTTCCACAGTAAAGTATGGTAGAAGTGAGGGATTGAACGGACTTTATTCTGTATTACTGTACCATTAGCTGAGAAAGCTTTTTCCACTTAGAGTGTCTGGAAGAGGTGTACAGTACAGCAAAGCCAAGCAAGCTATCATTAATATTGGACAAGCTTGAGATTTCCTGCATGCATTAGTGGCGAGATTTATTGACGTCTTTGCGTCACAGATGTGACAGGTGCATGCAGGTACTTATTCAAGAGAGAGCACTCTGAGAATGTTCTGTCAATGTTGCTCACTTGCTAACGGAACGTTTGCCAAAAGGGTTCTCACTGTGTGTTAGTTTTGAGGCAAGCTCTGACCTGTAAGTCAAATGAAAGCAAGACCCACTGTCTTACAACAGTAACAATAAGTCTGGACCAATTGATGTTTTTCACCCATCAAACCATCTAAAAAATCAAGCATTTAAGTGCAAAAGTGGGATATAAATGCGTAAAAACAAACAAAATAAATAAAAGACTGAAAATGTGAGCGGTTTCAAAAATGATGTATGTATTTGCAGCAGTTGCGAGGCAAGCCCTCATTCTCTTCACTAGGAGTTGGTGTTTACTGAGGGAAGAGCAAATTCTGCCCTGTGGCCTCCCCTACAGATGATAATGGAACAGAGTTGCCCCATAAATATGCCACATTAGTGCCCGCTTCACATGCCGCCTATCAGACACAACACAGATAAATCCTTGTCGCTTCACCCTCAAGGACTGAACTAAAGCCGTCCATCATAAGACACTCTCCCACACACATACATAGATGCGCGGTGCTCTGAGAGAGGAGCCTTTTCTATCCTTTCACTATTTAAATGAAGTATGCCTTTTGTTGCTGTTCAAGTCAACATTTCGAAGAGAAGGCCAAAAACGGCAATGTTTTTTTTTTTTTTGTATAGTTTTTTTTCTAGAAAATTGGAGGTATGTGTCCTCAGAAATACAAGCCTACAGAAAGACATGCTGTTGAACCCTGTCCTGCCCAAGGCCTAACACTGTCATCTTTCCTGGAAATAATTGATTTGTATCATTGTAAACTACTCAATCGCACTATAGGAATGGTTGCTTTCTTGAGTTCACACTTACATATCAGATATAGTTTTAAATGTTTATTTGGCAAGGAGAGTGCTCACAGGTCGGAATTTGCCCCCAAACCCATTTTTCATCTAATATTATTAGCATATTTTTGTATTTCAGCTTTATTTTGCTTAACAAACATGTTTTTTTTTAAACATTTCACGTTTAGGTTAACGATGATAACCCCCGGTCACAGAGCCAGAGAGAGACAAAATCAACGTACAGATGGCTTATTTATAGTCGTCTCTGCTAATTCAACTGGGTTAAAAATAGTTGAACGTTTAAAAAAAAAAAAAGCAACACATTATAGTCTCTGGTATTATTGGTTGTTTTTTGGATCTGAGGTTTCGGTGAGGAGGATGTGAATTAAAAACAGAAAGATAAGCACTGCGGTTATGTTCCCAGTGTATGTAAGATAGTATGGCTCCATGAATTACAAACTGTGCCTTTTGTTTTCTGGGAATCAGTATAGGATTAAAAACAAATGCAAATTACATAGCAGGCAGAATATGTGAATCTGAATTGCTAATTCAATTTCTTGTTTCGTTATCGGAAAGAGGGTGGAAAAAGGCTTTCTCTCATTTCACGTCAAGCTGATTGTATGGAAAACACGCTGTGTCGTCCTTGAAAACTCCTCATAGTTTCTACTCTGTCTCTTATACTTTCTCTAACGCTGTGGAACATTCCCACACTCCCTCCTAATTTAAACAGCAATGCATCATGGGTATTACATCCAGCTTCGATCAATTGTGGCTACAAATTTCCCAGCACCTTCTTTTCCTAGGAAATGGCCTCACTGTTCGTAGTGTGAGCAAGAAAGTGAGTTTTGTCACCTGCAGAGGTGTCAAGTAAACGAAGTACAAATACTTCGTTACATTACTTAAGTAGAAATTTTGGGTATCTATACTTTACTTGAGTAATTATTTTTCAGCCGACTTTTTACTTCTACTCCTTACATTTTCACGCAATTATCTGTACTTTCTACTCCTTACATTTTAAAAATAGCCTCGTTACTCCTATTTAATTTCTGCTTGTTTTCATTCCCGCTTGTTTTCATTCTGGCTTGTCGTCGTTCAAAAAATGGCCAATTATACAATAGATCTGAGTCCCGCCTCCTGAATACACATCGCTAAACTGATTGGCTTTGTGTTTTCTTTCTAAATTGTGAGAGGCTGTCCGCGGCCCGCTGTAGTTACATTTGGTTTGTGCCAGAGCCATGGTTTGTGCGAAGCGGCAAAACTCCTCCGAAGGAAACCTACTGATGCGGTAAGCGAGGGAGAAATTAATCAACAGTTTTGTGCTCAAGAATACGGGGCAAATCGCGTCAAATATTGCTTTGGGGACAGCTGTTTTTACAATATTGCCTACTGTATGACAATCGCGGGATAAGTGGCAAACATAATCGTTAGTGTGTGTGTGTGCGCGCGTGTGTGTGTGTGAGAGAGAGGAGAGAGAGAGTGTGTGCGTGGTGTGTGAGAGAGCGAGTGTGTGTGAGAGGGAGACTGAGTGTGTGTGTGTGTGTGAGAGAGAGAGAGAGAGAGAGTGTGTGTGTGAGAGAGAGAGAGAGAGAGAGTGTGTGTGTGTGTGTGTGTGTGTGTGTGTGAGAGAGAGAGTGTGTGAGAGAGAGAGAGGAGAGAGTGTGGAGAGAGAGAAGAGAGAGAGAGAGAGTGTGTGTGTGTGTGTGTGTGTGTGTGTGAGGAGAGAGAGAGAGAGAGAGAGAGAGAGAGAGTGCGTGCGTGTGTGTGTGAGAGAGAGAGGAGAGAGAGAGAGTGTGTGTGTGTGTGTGGGAGAGAGAGAGTGTGTGTGTGCGCGCGCAACCATTATAGTGTCAAAATATCCCCACAAGGATGGCAATATCCGAAATCCTTATATGTGGCTGAAACAGGTATACCTATTATACAGCTATAGCCTAGTGCCTCACAAGTTTTTCAACATTTACATTTTAATATATTTAACATTATAGTCATTATGGCCTTAGAATGTTTGAGGAGGTGGGGTGCACTATAGGCCCCTTTGGCGCGGTCTAAGCTTTTGTCCTTAATGGCATTTTTTGCCTTGCATTACTTTTACTTTTATACTTTAAGTAGTTTTGAAACCATGTACTTTTACACTTTTACTTGAGTAAAAAGCTTGAGTTGATACTTCACTTCTACAGAAGTCATTTTAAACCCTAGTATCTGTACTTCTACTTGAGTAATGAATGTGAATACTTTTGACACCTCTGGTCACCTGCGAGAGAGTTAGATGGGCTTGAAGGGTAATGTCCTTTTTTTTTTGTACAGTGCCTGCATGGTGACCAATGTTTTCCACAACTGACTTGTTAAAGACAGTCTGACAATCTTAATGCTTGTTTTTGGTCTTATTGAACATCGGCACATGATATTCCAAAGAACTATAGTCAAATTAAATGGAATATCGTTAGATAAAATATACAGCCATTATTTCAGTCTTTAGTGTCACATGATCTTTCCGAAATCATTCTGATATCCCAATTTGCTACTCAACAAACGATTTGTACTATTATCAATGTCCAAAACAGCTGTGTTTATCATTATCTTTGGAAACTGAGATATATATTGTTCAGGATTTTTCAATGAATAAAGCAAATTTTGAAAGATTAACATTGTTTTTACATACAAAGCTTTTGTAACATTATAAATGTCTTTACTGTCAGTTTTGATATATTTGACACATCCTTGCTGAACAAAAGTATTCATTTCTTAAAAATAAATAAATATAATAATCTCATTGACCCTGCAATTTGAATGGTGGTCAAGTGAAATTAACGTTAGCAGTTTATACAATACAGATTGTTTCAAAGCAGCTTTACAGTGATAGACAGAAAATAACAAATAAATTATGCGAAACTCATCAAATATGAGACAAAGTCTTTTGTAAAGCAGTTCAGTGTTGATTCATTTAATTTCAACTGTGTAAAATTGATCAATAAGGTCAATTCAGCTATAAAGCAGCTCTGCAGAAGACAGTGGTGTCATAATCAAGGTAGATATGCATTTATATGTCTTTATTGAATAGATTTATAATAATAATATATAGTAAAATATAGTTGTTTTAATTTATGTTAGCCAAAATGGAATTTTCTACCAAATTTTGTTTCGCTCAAAAAGACGCAAAGTCATGGAAGCAAAATGTGCTGTGATGTTGACTTTAAAACCAAACATCTTTGAATAAAACTGGTTTGACTTCAGTCTATATAGAGCTTTAATGTTACTTCGACAAATATTCAAAGAGCTGACCGTAAGGGTCATTTGTGAATGTCACCTCATCACAAGCAGCCATGTCTCGGCTAGCGTAAAGGTGACATGGATGTAATCCTGCAGTCCGGCATTCTTCAATACAGCCGCTCTGTTGACTAAGGGCAGTTCTCGGCGAGCCCCCGGATCCCTCAAAGACGCCACAAAACACTTCCTCCCAAAAAAAAATCAATATTTGTCTGGTACTGCAGTTGAATACTTTATAAATTTGCTCTCTCGCCTAAATACCATCCTTTCTGGATCGCACCAACACACAGTGTATTTGCCTTTATTGTCAGGCTGAGGAAGGCCACCGACTCTCATCCACCAACAGGAGAAGCTATTTCTGTCTCAGCTGCGCTGCTGTGCATCTGTCTGCGAGAATATATCAGCATTGCCCTTCTTTTTTTGGAGAGCAAATGAAATGAAATTACTTTCATCTGTAAACTGTTTCCGTCTATGGCTTGCCGTAGTCGGGAGTGAAATTGCATTTCTCTCTCCCTCACCCTTTCTCTCACTTTCTCGCTCCCTTTTTTCCCCCCCTGTTCTCTCCCACCATCCAACCGTTGCTCTTTGGGGTAATAGCGCTTTGATGGAAAAGCTCCGTGAGAAGGCGCAGATGGGGGACTAAGCATGGTGAGATCATGAAATGGGGACGGTTATTGTTTTTATTGATCTTCATAATGCATGGAGAGCATGTGATCACATCACCTTAGCGTTCATCACTGTGCGTTATCGATCGCCCGGCATTATTGGTGCACGAGCCGGGGTTCAAAGATGATGGAGCAGGTGTGAGTCAATCGTGGCCTGACTGATCACAGGTTTCACAGTTAATGAAAATAAGGAACCTGACGGTGTTCGAGGTCAGAGAGCGTGTGAATGTGAATCCGAAAACGCATACTCTCTTGAGTAGTTAATTACTTCACGACCGCTAAAATAGTATGTTCTACATAGTAATGAATATAATCCAGCCATAATATTTTTGCCATGTTGTTATTAGCATGTGACAGTTGTGTCGCTTCACTGCCATTCACACATTCTCTCCCATGGCCAAAAAGTGACCTTATAACCAGTGTCATTTTGCATGTCAAGTTAATGTTTCTTGATTGAAGAACGTTTGGATATTTTATACTGGAAAACAGGAAAATAAGACAACAATACTGAGGATGTACATCACGTTTTGCAGTCCATTTTTGTGTTGCTTCGATAAAACAAGATATTTATTTATATTTTTAATAAGATATGATAACTTGATTACAGAGAATATATCTTTTAACACGGATCTGCGAAAACTACTAAAAAACCCTGTATTCTGCGGCGAGGCCATTAGATGGCGATGAAACATTATAGACTGGACACGTAATACGCATATGAATGACGTCGTCTTCTTGAAAAACGTGCTCTTTGAAAAGTGTTTTCAAAAGTTAGTGTTTTCAGGCACCCAAAACACTGTTGTCGTGTAAACGAACGGCCAAAAACGCATAAAACGTTTTACGGTTTTAGTTGAAAACGGGGTCGTGTAAACGCCCCTTAAAACAAAATCCTGATTTACTGCATGCAGCGTATATAGCTACTATATAAATCTAAAGTCCTTTCAATTCCTGTACAGTGTGTCAGCCTTCCTCTTACAAGAAACAAGTCAGATGACTCTAGGACCCCCACTAAGATTGATTCATTCCTCCCTCCTTCCCACCGCATGTGTGCTCCAATCAGCAATATTTCACACTGACAGAAGGACCCCACAGCGGGCATCCACCAAGATGCCTGACTTTCTCCTCATATATTAAATTATTTAATTGGCTTACAAAAAAAAAAATTTACGACATATAACTCCTCTGAACCCAATATATGCATTTTCTTAACAAGACTGAGCAAAAATCTAGAGGACGAACAAAAGCACATTGGAGATGTAAAATCCATCAAGCGCAATAATGGAGCCCGTTCTGTCTGTTTATTTATTTATAAGGACCTGTTATGCCCCCTGAATTAGAATGCTGTCTCCTGCTCCGCCGGTCTGAGGTAATGGGTCGAGCATCAGCAAATATGTGTCGGGGCTGGCAACGAATGAGGAAATATCTCGCGAGCACCTCTGCGCCAAACAATTACAATACGTCCACCCAGGCCTCAACTTCTCCTCCTGTTCCCTCCTTCCCTCTTTTCTTTTGTCGAGTGGTCTTGCGCCCCCCCCTAGCCAAACCTCCCGCACTCTCCCTTCTGCTTCTTTCTTTCATCCGTTTCTGTTACTCTCCCTCTATCGCGGCGCAGAAAAGTCAGCATTACTATCCCTGTTCAGTTGATTGACTCCATTTTGAGGCAGATGCCTAGTGCATCACCCTCCTCTTTGGATAACACCTTATCATGCAACAGTTAGCTTGTAGATCCCCCGCTGCAAGCGAGCAAAGGAATGGAGGGGGGTTTAGCTCAGGCCACATTGTGAATACTAATGCACTCATTTTTCTTTTTATTCAATGTAATTCAGGGTCTAACCGCCCTCACCACCACCAATCTTTCCTTTCTGCCCCATGAATACTGCATCAGCTCTAACTGACTGTGCGTGCTGACAAGAGCCCTAAGAGCCCAAAGAGCCCAGAGTTTGACTAGGGTGAGTCTGTCTCTGACGCTGTCTCTTTTCTCGCTCTCTCTCTCTCTCTCTCACGTTGCACTTTCACCTCTCTCCCCATAGAATGAAATGAATTGGAATTAACAGGTCTGTCTCGAGCAATAAGTTTGACTAAGTAATTCTGAGAGCAATCGGTGAATTAGCATTAGGAGAGGAAGTGACATGGAAGGATAACCGTCTGACACGTAGCGCACTAAATCGTGTACAGTTCCGGAGGGAACGAACCTCTTTTGTTGCTAGCGTTAGCTCTGGGTGAGCAGAGAATGCTTGGAGTTTAACGGGTGGCCGGAAAGGTCGGCAAGACATTTTGGACATGAAGTACTTCTGTTGCACTTAGTTTAATGCATGTACATTCAAGTTGACATACCCTTTGCTGAATCTGCATTATGTTAGTCATGTTTTAACAAACAAGAACACTCTAAAACAAGTGAAAAATCTTACTTTCAGGGGTGCAAGTACTTGTCACAGGGGTAGTACCCTTTAAATCACAACTTTGTACCTTAGTAGTGCATTAAATGTACATATTTCTACTCTAAGGTACTGATATACACCTTTTATGGGTAGATAAGGTGCAAAGTTGTCCCTGAAGGCTACCTCTGAAGGTACAATGACATTTTTCTGTCATTAAAGGATAATAAAACTGAATTTAGCTGTCGGCTTTCTGACATATTACATATAATGAGAAGAATAAAATAACTAGATTTGCACATTATCCTTCTCAAAAGTTTACTGGTTCTTGATATCATGTGCTTAGCATCAATGACTGCTTTTGTGATAGTTGTGCATCTGGTTTGTCGTCAACAGTAGGCAGCCTACTTTTTTGGAAAAAAATATTTCAGGAACTGTGTGTTCTTTGGTTTCCCAGCATGCTTTGCACATTTGAGTTTTCTACACAGTGTCTGAATGATGGCGAGGTACAGATTCGCCTCTCAGGACACTTGAGGGACTTTTTTTTATATAAAGCATACATAAATAAAAATCACAAAAAGCTGCAAACAGTCACCGATGCTGGATGAGGCAACACAATATTAAGAACCAAGGGGTGTGTAACGTTTTCAACAGGATAATTTGTGCAAATTCAGTTATTGTTTTGTCTTGGTATGTATTTAATTTGAGCTCTACAGCTTCTTCAGGGCAGTACTAAAAAGCTGTACTATTTTTTAGGATTTTATCTTATTTAAAAAATGCGAATGGGTGTGTTTACTAATGAAAAAAGTTTTTTTTAGTTTTTTTACTTATGGGCACAATTGTATGTTTGCATGTATGTGTATTCTGAGAATGCAAATAAATAAACAGATATAGCAAATGAAAGGCATATGTTTCAACCTCAGAAGCAAACTCGGCATCACTAAGTTGCAATCAAATTATCATTCACCGAGGTAAATCCAAAAGTTATACTTTGGTCAGACTTTGAAGGTCTCGAAAGGGCAATTTGTCTCTGACTTGCCCAATTACTGTACTAAAGAACAAACAAATGTCAATACCCGATGAATAATTACTTTCATACAGACCTAATTAATCTTGCCAATTAAACCCGAGAGACGACAGAACTTTTTATCTTGCTCTGATCGTCACAATCTATACAACCTCCGTGACCATGACTCAAACGTTCGTGACTCCTTACGCCAAAACAAAGCTGGTTTTCTCTTAGCGTACACGCGCGAGCACACGCTGAGCCTAATTAATGGACAAAGGGTCCTTAGTAGCAGCCTGTTTCATAGCCTTGATTCACACGCACCATCTTTGAGTCATACACACATATGCTCGCTATAGGGGAAAAAAGGAAGCGATGAATCGAAAGAATGGAAGATGCTCTTGTCTTTTGTAACTGAGAGTGATAGGCACAGTATCTAATATCCAAGGTCCTCATTAGGTCAGGCTACCTGGCAAAGTGTCTGATGTGAGTGACAAAATAGAGAGAGAACGAATGGACTGTTCTTTTTGTGTTCTCTTATACCCATGGGCGCCGTATAGGGGGGAAAAGTTAGGACGATTCCAAGGGCCCCTGACTGACAGGGGCCCCCAACAA
>JARPMJ010007343.1:0-43849 GCA_033366665.1 Phoxinus dragarum | reverse complement strand
CAAATTACCTCTTAAATTAACTCTTTTCTCACTTCGACACAACAACCGCCACAACTCTGTGTATCTACAGGTCAATCTGCACACGCTTACACACTGATCTCAGAACTGCTAAACTTAAGTTCAAAACAATAACATAATACAAAACTGTATACAACAGCATTTTGACACATTTCTAAAGTAATATTGTAATGAAATATATTTCGAATCTAAAAATTAAATGGTATAAAAACATTTGGACCAACCACTGCTGATTCCTATTGTATCGGTGGATGGTGTGTAGACAAATGTTTGTACTTTGAAATGACAAAAAAAAAAAGACATAAAATATATAAAGTACTACAGGCATGGTCAGATTAAATGTCACCCCTGGTAAATATGATCAAAACTGGCTGTAAAAAATAAATCTGCATTGTTTATCCTTTTGATCTTTCATTCAAAAAATTGCCAAAATTCTAACCTTTCATTGAAGCAAAATAATTGAAATTGGGGCTAAATCACATTATGAAATAAATGTTTTTCTCCAAAACACGTTGGCCATAATTATTGTCACCCTTTTATTAGTTTGGAGAACACCTGACAAGAGATCAGAGACCATTCCTCCACACAGAATCTCTCCAGATCCTGCAGATTCCCAGATCCATGTTGGTGCTTCTTCTCTTCAGTTCAGTCCACTCATTTTCTATAGGGTTCAGGCCAGGGACTGTGATGGCCATTGCAGATCTTGGTTTTGTGCTCAGTGACCCATTTTTGTTTTGATTTTGATATTTGTTTTTGGATCACTGTCCTGTTGGAAGATCCAAACATGGCCCGTTATAAGATTTCTAGCACAGTCTGTTAGGTTTCGATTTTTTATCTGTTGGTATTTGATCCAATCCATGATGCCATGTATCTGAACAAGATGTCCAGGACCTCTGGCAGAAAATTAGGCCCACAGCATTAAATATATAGCAGAGTATTTCATTTTACACATGGGGTACTTTTTTATCCCTGTGTGCAATAAACCCATCTTAAGTGTTTGCTGCCAAAAAGCTATTTTTTTGTTTCATCTGACCATAGAACCCGTCCCGTTTGAAGTGCCAGTCGTGTCAGGTACTTTTCAAACGTTCTATGGACAGAGGAACGCTTCGCTCTCGCAGTTCTCACAGCAGAGGGGACTGGAGGAGTGTATATTTACAGCCAACGAGCCCGTTTTACAACCCGCTCGCCTGTACCCTAACGCCATTTGCACGGCGACCCAGATACATCTAAAAAAGAGCATTATGTCTGTCTGTCTGGCTCACGCCGAAAGTGTTATAAATGTAGGAATTGTACCCGCTTCCTAGTGTTCACCCCTACACTCATTCAGGGCCCACATCAATAAAATCATCTCAAGTGTGTGATCGGTGTGTTTCAAATGTAGGAAATGTGCCTGCTGTTCAGTGCTGTTCAGTACACCCAGGGTGTTTTAAGTGTAAAAAGTGTGCCCGCGCCTCAGCGCTCACTAATAAACACTGTTCGCCCTATGTCACACACACATATAGGGCTCCCTTCAATAAAACACCTCCCCGTCAGGAGTGTTATGTGTGAACCGCCCGGCCGCTGTTCACAGCGCGCCGCCCCATATAAACACTGTAAGTGCAGTGTCAATGTATCAGCCCAATCGTGTCTCCGGTAGAGGTCTTCAGGTGAACCCGTTGACCCGTTGACCCGGGACCCGACCCGGGACCCGTACGGGTTCGGGTCTATATTTTAAATGATCAGCCGGGTCCGGGTCGGGTCGAATCTATTACTTCGGGTCCCGGGTCTGTTTAACATTGTGTGTAATACCCGTGCGAGTCATCAAATCTCAAAAATGCGTCTTGTCACACTCATATTTTAATATATTTTAAATCAGTAACATAATCTGAGGTGAACTGTCACATGAATGTTTACTTTGACACTCAAAATAAATTGCGTTAAAAAGCATATTTTAGGTTGATCCATCCAGCTAGCGCGCATGTGCAGTCAAGCGCGTGTCATGTTTCTATGGCAACCAGTTACCAGAGGCAGAGCTTCAGTGAGGGACAGCCAAACCGCGCTTTACACTGCAAAAATGCTTTTCTTAGTATTTTTGTTTTGTTTCCAGTCCAAATATCGAAAAATTATTAAATCAAGAAGCATTTTACTAGAGAAGTAAAATGACATAAGAAATTCTATTTTGTTTTAAGATAAAAAGAAAGTAATTTAAGTAATTTTTGCTTAAAACAAGCAAAATTATCTGCCAATGGGGTAAGCAAAAAAATCTGAATTTGAATGGAAAACAAGAAAAAAAAATCTTAATTCAAATGGAAACCAAGAATTTTTTGCTTACCCCATTGGCAGATAATTTTGCTCGTTTTAAGCAAAAATTACTTAAATTACTTTCTTTTTATCTTAAAACAAAATAGAATTTCTTATGTCATTTTACTTCTCTAGTAAACGCTTCTTGGTTTAAGAATATTTAGATATTTGGACTGGAAACAAAACAAAAATACTAATTAAGAAAGTATTTTTTGCAGTGTAGTTTAGATTTTACAATGTAAATTAACCGTTTTGTTCAATCTTAAAGTTTTAGTGGTCAGATTCAGACTCGATGATGCAGAGCAGAGAGCACGGAGATGATAGCAAATAAATAACGTCAGCGCAGCGGCCATGGCACTGAACGAGCAATCGTTATTATAGTTCAAAAGGGCAAACAGCTAAAAGTTATTGTGCGAGTTAGCAGCTAACTCGTTTAATTTGTCATCCGTCACCGTGAGTCCGTGACATCAAGTGGACTTTTGAAGCTGAAATAACAAGGATTAAGCTTGGACTTGGTGGAATAACGAGAGGAATAACATGGATAACTTTCTTGTCGGAGCCAAAGGATTGTAATGCATCACAGCCAGTCAGGTAACGTTACAAGGAAAGGATGGAGAGACTACTACGCTGCTACGGCTCCTTAAATTAGGTAAGACAAAAAGTTGTAATTTTTCGCAACAGGTTTATTGACTTGTAATAGCAGTTTAAGGTGGAATATGTGACAATCGGGTCTAGTCGGGTCTGTGTCTTCCCGGCAGTTTCGGGTCCAGCTTACAAAAATAATCGACGGGTCCAGGTCGGGTCCGGTTAGGCATTTATCGGGTCTGCACGGGTCCGGGTCCAGCTTTTGAAATAATAGTCGGGTCCGGGTCGGTTCGGTGTAGCAAATTACGGGTCCCTTCGGGTTCGGGTAAAATTTTTTGGACCCGTGAAGACCTCTAGTCTCCGGGTCCCTAGTACACAGCGACAAGAGCCCAGATACCATTCTACCCCTAGCCATACGTGCAAAAGCATGGGAAATTATCCCGGGCGTGTCAGAATGGGTGTTGAACATTATAAAGCGAGGCTATTCGCTGCAGTTCGCTTGCGCCACGGTTTCGAGCCATGGTCGAAACTACGGTGAAAGGCTAAGTAGGGCATCTACTTTGCGCCGAGATAGCGAAACTGCTGAAAAAAGGGGCCATAGAAACCGTTCCTCTGGCACAGAGCGAGTCGGTTTCTACAGCCGGTACTTCCTAGTACCCAAGAAGGATGGCGGTCTCAGACCCATCCTGGATCTCAGGCGTTTTGAACAAAGCTCTTATGAAGCGAGCGTTCAGAATGCTCACGACCAGACAAATCCTCGCGCAAATTCACCCGAGGGACTGGTTTATTTCAGTGGACCTGAAGGATGCATATTTTTAGATACAAATAGCGCCACGTCACAGGCTTTTCTTGAGATTCGCCTTCGAGGGTCAGGCTTCCCACATAGCAAACATTTTGTCGGCCCAGATCCGGCCCACATCTGGCACTTGTGAAATGCGGATCTGGCCCACATGCAGCGTGGAATGACGGCCCTTGGGTGGCCCACTCCTGTTTGCCAGATCTGGGCCACAAGCAGGCCATAGCAATGCCACATGTCAGCCAAGAGCAAAGAAATAAACCAGAACTGGAGCTTATCTGAGCCACAAAACCTGTGTATATTAAATATGAAGTCATTTCAGCCTTAATAAAGTCTGTTAACAAGTAGAATCACTGAAGGAAAGAAGAGAACAGAAAAAAAAAGACAAGCAGAAACACAAGACCTAAAACTGACTTCAGTCACAGCCTTAGAAGAAATCCACTGAAGAGAAAAGACATTCAATCTGTGAAGATCTCAGCAGAGGAGGATTAAACAACTCCACAAACAGCATTACCAGCTTCACTTATTACTAACCAGACTGACTTTATTTCTGTCAGACGTCTACAAAAGTTTTATTGAGAATTAACAGAGGTTTAACTCTGTTTAATTTGAAGTTACCGTAATGGTGATTAGTGTTTCCATTAGTTGGGCTCTTAACTCTTAAAATATTTCTTGTCCATTTTGGCTGTTGTGACAGTGTGTTTTTCAAAAACATTTGCAGCAGCAAAGAAACCAAAAGTGAAACGAGATCAGATGATGATGGTGATCTGCTGATGGTTATATACTAATCATGAAATAGACTGATTCACTAATGTCATTTGACTCTAACAATTGTGTTGTACCATTAATATATTCATATCTCAAACCATGTGTTTCTGCCTCATGAGATCTGGCAATATTACAACAATCAGTTAGAAGATTTTAACAAACACGAGGACAAAAATCTGATCAATCATAACACACACAGACATCAATAATCAGCATATGAATCTCAACAATGGTGACAATTACCTTGCTGCAATGCATGCTGGGTACCAGCATTGAAAAAAACTCCCAGCATGCATTGCAACATGAATAAATTATGCAGCTGAATTGTCCTATTATTTTGTTTAATTCTAAATATTTTGCTTTTATTTTGTTGCTGTTGTTTTTGTTGTGACTTAGTAGATTTTCAGTGCTGTTCTGAAATTATCTGTTTATCTTGTTGATTGTCACCATTGATGAGATTCATACACTGATTGTTGATGTCTGTGTGTGTCATTGTAGGCTAGCTTTTTGTGATCGTGTTTGTTAAAATCTTCTAACTGATTGTTGTAATATTACCAGACCTCATGCTGCAGTAACACAGGGTCTGTGATGTGCAAACACTAATGGAACAACACAACTGTTATATTCAAAATACATCAGTGAATCAGTCTATTTCATGATGATTATAAAACCATCAACAGATCACCTTCATCACCTGACCTGATTCACATTAGCTTTCTTTGCTGCTGAAAATGTGTTTGACACGCTGTCATAGCAGCCATAAAAAACATAATAAGATTTAAGAGCCCAACTAATGGAAACACTAATCACCATTACGGTAACTTCAAATTAAACAGAGTTAAACCTCTGTTAATTCTCAATAAAACTTTTGTAGACGTCTGACAGAAATAAAGTCAGTCTGGTTAGTAATAAGTGAAGCTGGTAATGCTGTTTGTGGAGTTGTTTAATCCTCCTCTGCTGAGATCTTCACAGATTGAATGTCTTTTCTCTTCAGTGGATTTCTTCTAAGGCTGTGACTGAAGTCAATTTTAGTTCTTGTGTTTCTGCTTGTCTTTTTTTCTGTTCTCTTCTTTCCTTCAGTGATTCTACTTGTTAACAGACTTTATTAAGGCTGAAATGACTTCATATTTAATACACACATGTTTTGTGGCTCAGATAAGCTCCAGTTCTGGTTTTTTTCTTTGCTCTTGGCTGACATGTGGCATTGCTATGGCCTGCTTGTGGCCCAGATCTGGCAAACAGGAGTGCACCCAAGGGCCGTCATTCCACGCTGCATGTGGGCCAGATCCGCATTTCACAAGTGCCAGATGTGGGCCGGATCTGGGCCGACAAAATGTTGCTATGTGGGGGTTAGTTCACCCAAAAATGAAAATAATGTCATTAATGACTCACCCTCATGTCGTTCTAAGCCCGTAAGACCTCCGTTCATCTTCGGAACACAGTTTAAGATATTTTAGATTTAGTCCGAGAGATTTCTGTCCCTCCATTGAAGCTGTATATACAGTATACTGTCGATGTCCATAAAGGTAATATAAACATCATCAAAGTAGTCCATGTGACATCAGTGGGTTAGTTAGAAGTTTTTGAAGCATCGAAAATACTTTTTGGTCCAAAAATAACACAAAATAAGACTTTATTCAGCGTTGTATTCTCTCCCGGGTCTGTTGTGAATCTGCGTTCAGGACTCCGCAGTGACGCTGCTGACGTAAGACGCTGATGACGTGTTATCTGGTGCGCCCGAGCTTCGTTTACAGTCTGAGGGAGACGCACGCTATATTCAAGCTATTCTACATTGTTTGCGTGGATATCATTTTTTTAATGGTGCGTAATGTGCATGTCGCGGATGAGACACTTTTACAGCGTGCGTCTCCCTCAGTCTATAAATGAAGCTCGGGCGCACCAGATAACACGTCATCAGCGTCTTACGCCATCAGCGTAACTGTGAAGGATTGACAACAGACCCGGGAGAGAATACAATGCTGAATAAAGTCTTATTTTGTGTTATTTTTGGACCAAAAAGTATTTTCGATGCTTCAAAAACTTCTAACTAACCCACTGATGTCACATGGACTACTTTGATGATGTTTATATTACCTTTATGGACATCGACAGTATACTGTATATACAGCTTCAATGGACGGACAGAAAGCTCTCGGACTAAATCTAAAATATCTTAAACTGTGTTCCGAAGATGAACGGAGGTCTTACGGGCTTAGAACGACATGAGGGTGAGTCATTAATGACATTATTTTCATTTTTGGGTGAACTAACCCTTTAAGCTAACAGTCTACTAAAACTCTAATGAGAGTAAGTTGACATGTTGTTGCAAAGATCCTTATTGTCAACAGAATGCTCAAAAGGGACCGTCAAAATAAAGTGTTGCAGATAATCTGTAGAACCATCAAAATAATCGTGACTTTACCTAGGATTGTCGGAATGAGAGAATTGGGCCCAAAATCGGCAGATTATTTTAGAGGGTAACTGTTGCCAAAATTAAACCTAGGATCTTTTTGTTTATCTACCTGAGTTAAACATTCATATAAAAGCATAATTAGAATGGAAACGCCACTTTTAAGATTGATCATATTTTCGTTTTAGGTCAAAATGCCTTTTGAATGGGAGTGCATGGGGCACTTCTATGATAGCATCAAAATCGCTGTTTTTAAAACACTAAGAAGGCTCAACACAACATAAAAGTATCAGTGCTCGAAGTATCACCAGGGGCTCTACACATGAACTTGAGAATTGACTACATTGTTTGTGTACACAAAGTTTAAAGAAATGTTTTGAACAACTCACTGTAGCTGTTGTTCTTGCCGGCCGCCGGCATTTTGTCAGTCAAAAATAGTCGATCTGTATCACTGAATCATTTCATTATTATATGAGGATCCTTTTTCAAATACAAGGCCAATATTGATTTTCACTAACGACAAAACAACAAATTATCTGTGAATTTATATGGAATTAAGCTTTAGGAGCTTAAGCTCTCCTCCATGTTACGTTGCATTTGGAGATCGACTACTTTTGACTGACAAAATTCCAACAACTGGAAAAACTAACTGATAAAGTGAGTTGTACAAAACCTTTCTTTTTAGTAAACTTTGTGTACACAAACAATTAATTCAATGCTAAAGTACATGTGTAGAGCCCCTGGTGATACTTTGAGCACAGTTTCAGTACACCGTCCTTACGTTTGGCCTGTCTTTAGCTCCTCGTACATTTACGAAGTGCATGGACGCGGCGCCCGCTCCCCTGAGACAGCGGGACATGCGAGTACTGAACTATTTGGACGACTGGCTAATTCTAGCACAGTCAGAGGTGGAACTGATGACACACAGGGCTTAACTACTCAGCCATCTAGAAGGCTTGGGTCTCAAAGTCAATTGGACCAAGAGTTCACGGTCTCCCAGCCAGAAAATCTCTTTTCTGGGAACAGATTTTGACTCGGTGTCAATGACAGTGCGGCTTACGTCACAGCGCGCTCTGCGAATACAGCGCCTGGCGGCATCATTCAAAGTTGGCAATGTCACTCCTCTCAAAAGTTTTCAGAGGATGCTATGTCTCATGGGCTTGCTTCACATGCGTCCACTTCAGCAGTGGCGTCCCACGCCGGGCGTGGACCTCCGGTCATGCACGCATCATGGTAACCCAGAACTGTGTTACAGCTCTAGAGCCTTGGAAGGCGACCGACTGGTATCAAGTCAAGCGTAGATCTGGGGATCTTTCGCTTCAGTCGATGAAAAACCAAAGTGCATCCTATCGGGATCTGGCTTATAAAGGCATAAGCCACGCACATTCTGCAGCCTGCCGATAGGTTGCAGCAAGTTGCCGCAGAGCAGGCCTCGCCTATGTCTGCTCGCTGCAGCAATATGCGTTTTAAAATAATACAAAATTAAGGAAAATTTTTGGCTTCAGTAGTCTCGAGAAAAGGGATTTTCCCCGTAGCGTAAACTAGCTTACGCACCACTCATTCCCTCTTCTAGAGAGAACCAATGTTTCGTCAGTAACCAATAAGTTTTTTAGGTCATTGTTTTGTGGGTGATAAAGTGTGTTTGTTGGCTGCCAACCTTTGCTTGTGTTATGTAAGAATGTGTTGATTTGAGACATGTATGAAGTGATTGGGACGTCACAATCGTTTGAATATGCCGTGGCATATTATTTACTGTAAAGCTTCAAATAATAGCCGAGTCCCAAATAGATGTCTCTTTTACACGCATGTGGCTATAGGTTTGGATATATAAACTAATAAAACTTAAAAAAAATAATAAAACATGTTTAGTTGAGGATCGCGGTGTTGATGATAGTGATACATTTTGTATCACATGATTGCAGTTGTTTACAGCCTTCATTCTTTCTTGTTGATGTGTTTTGGGCAACAAGTTCATATAGGCTCGATGGATATTACCGGTAACTTGTATTGTTCAGCCCATGGCTGTCACATCGTTTAGTTTTTTTATGCTGCCAATAATCTAAAGGGTTATATTTTTATATTAAATTTACATTTATTTGTCTCAAATCATCCTAATGTATATACTGACTTTACCCTGTGCTGCAATATACATTTAGTTTTACATTCATTTACAGAAATCAGCTGGTTAAATGAAAATTGCTGATGTTATCGGATTTTTAGGTGATATTCTCAATTCATTCAGCGGACGCTCTGAGATAAGTGAATTCAGACTGCAGACTAAGCAACGATTGTATTTAATTGTACAGTACAATCATAACATAGTATAGACATGATCTTAATTCCATAATGTCCTTAAACATAACAATATTGCTGGCCATAAACTGACAAAATGACCTTGAGTTGTCATAGACGCCGCTGCGCTTCTCATCCGGTGTGCGACCCCCCTTTTTTGTTGGGCGACCACCGTTACAAGACATATACAGTAATATAGTAGGCTAATTCTTACATTAACTGATTGTTAAACACATTCGAATTATAAATAAAACGTAATATAATGTACTGTCATGCTTTCCGTCTATCAGCCTATGCTATTTGGATCGTTATCTCTAGGCCTACACTCAATGAACAACATGTCAACACTAAATGAAAGGCCTGTCTTATATAGACGCCTGTCTCAAATACAAGCCAGTGCAGTTCAATGATTTGGGAAAATAAAAGCTCGGGCTATTATTTGAAGTTTTACGGTACTGCATGTTTAACGTCCTGGTACGTTCAGACAACGTATCGGTGGTATCCTACATAAATCGCCAGGACGGCCTCAGGTCCCTGACCCTGTACAGGCTAACCAGACGCCTCCTGATATGGGCACGCAGCAACCTGCTCTCGCTGAAAGCAGCGCACGTGCCAGGGCTCCTGAACGTAGGACCAGACAGACTGTCCAGGAACCACGTTCCGATAGGAGAATGGTCTTTGCATCCACAGACAGTACGGCTGCTGTGGAAGAAATTTGGCAGAGCGGATGTAGACCTGTTTGCGTCTTAGGAGAACGCTCATTGTCCAGAATTTTTCTCAAAAAGCAAGGACGCTCTAGCCCACTCGTGGCCTCGTCGTCCTCTTTATGATTTTCCCCGTCTCCCTGCTGACCCAGGTGGTGGAGCAGATCAGGGAGGAAGGATGCTCAGTGCTGCTGGTAGCGCCGCTCTGGTTGAACCAGCCTTGGTTCCCAGTTGTGATGCAGTTAGCAAGCACCGCCCCGTGGCCAGTGCCTCTGAGGAGGGTTTCTCCTTTCTCAAGCCAATGGCTCGATCTGGCATCCTCACCCAGAGCTGTGGTCCCTTCATGTGTGGGCCATCAACGGGTACCCGCTGACCTCCCACAGGGAGTGTTAAACACGATCACGCAGGCCAGAGCTCCGTCTACGCGACGTCTCTACGACTCTAAATGGTCGATGTTTTCTGGTTGGTGCACGGCTCGTGGCGTGTCACCCCCGGATTGCGGAGTGGCAGAGGTTCTCTCCTTCCTACAGGAGCTGCTGAATCGGAGGTCCCCTTCCACGCTCAAAGTATATGTGGCGGCCATAGCAGCGTTCTCTGAGACAGCGCTTGGCCGATCCATAGGAAGGAACGATTTAGTCATTCGGTTCCTTAGAGGAGCTAAGAGACTGAATCCTCCCAGACCTCCCACAGTCCCTATATGGGACCTTTATACGGTACTGGAAGCCATGAAAGGTCATCCCTTTGAGCCTTTGCAGGAGACTGATCTTAAACACCGGTCGTTCAAGACGGTGTTTCTTCTGGCTCTCGCTTCAGTGAAGTGCATTGGGGACTTACACGTGCTCTCAGTGAGTGCTACGTGCATGGAGTTTGGGCCTAATGACTCTAGGGTTATACTCAAACCTAAGCACGGTTATGTTCCAAAATCCCTAAATACACCGTTTAGGGCACAGGTAATTTCCCTGTCTGCCCTACCGGTCATTGGAGGAAATGAGGACGAAAGCTTCCTCTGCCCAGTCAGGGCATTAAGAGCTTATGTGTCTCGCTCATCTGCTTTCAGACAGACGGAGCAGCTCTTTGTTTCATTCAGCGGGCGTTCTAAGGGACTAGCCGCTTCGAAACAGAGCCTGTCCAGATGGATTGTGGACGCAATAGCGCTAGCTTACACAACCAAGGGCATGCAATGCCCATTGGGTGTCAGAGCGCACTCAATTAGAAGCATGGCTTCTCCATGAGAAGCATGGTCTAGTACGGCCAAAATTGTTAGACTGACACTATCAGTCTTGTGTTTGTGGCTATTATGAATAGCAGGGCTGCTCTAAGCTGCCATATATGGAAGATAGTGGCTAAAACCCTCTTCTTCCAGGATTTCCTGTGAATCCCCTGGGTGATTGTGCACTGTATGAACCCCGGGCGGTCGCCCTTGGGTCTATGGTGTCGGATCCCAGCACGCACAGCGTTTTACATTAGGTTCCCCTAGCGTAGTTCTACGCAGTATGAGAGTATCTCTCGTAAGAGAACGTACTCGGTTACTAACGTAACCTCGGTTCTCTCTAGAGAGAGGAACGAGTACTGCGTATCCTGCCGTGCATGCACTCTGGTTGCTTTACTGTAAAAAATCAGAGATATGAGCCCCCGCGAGCGACATTTATAGCCCTAAGCTACGCCCATTTCGGCGGGACGTGACGCGGAACGGCGCGAAGCGCCCTCATTGGGTGTGACGTCACTCTAGGTCTCACTCGATAGGCTCAAGCAGTTGCCCGCATAGCAGCCAATCGGCACGCGAGCTGTCTCACCTATGTCTGTATGCTGCGGCAACGCGTTTTACATTTATACAAAATTAAGGATAATTTTTTGGCTTCAGTATTCTCGTGGAAAAGGATTTCCCCTAGTGTAGTTCTACACAGTACTCGTTCCTCTCTCTAGAGAGAACCGAGGTTATGTTAGTAACCGAGAACGATTTCAAGCTGCAAGACTGATACCTTGATGTGCAGAAAAGGAAGTAAATCTACTCTTTATTCTTTGTGTTGGGCACACTTATTATGCATCCTTACCATATGTGTTGTATTTCTGTATTTTTAAACATTTTTGGATTATTTTTATCACTTTAGTTAAAATGGTGTGCATTACATGTAGAAAGCTAGCTACACTTGCTTAGTCATCATCTTTGCTAGTAAGACTAGTTTTTTGCACATTACAGCTTGTGCTGGTAATGACATTGTGGGAGTGATGACACATTAAACATACTGTTCTTTAAAGAATTTATGTTGAATACGTAAACAGATTACTAGCTGGTGTGTTTTTTTGTTGGTCTGAAGTCACTTGGCTCTTAAATTGCAATAGGTTATGATCAGTGATTTGTCATCACCACAACAAACTGTCATTACCAGACCTGCAACGTCATCACCATCACCATACCATACATATTTTTGCCAATAAATTATGTATAAATTACAAAAACATCCTACAATTATATAGTTCTGACAATGTTGGACAGTCTAAATGATCACAGTATAAAAAAGTTTTGATATATGGCATTCACTTAAAATAATCTTATATTCCAAGCCAGGGTAGATTGATGAATCAGACATTTAGATACTTAAACGACTATAATTCATCTTGCAAGTAAAAATCAACAATCCCATTAAGTTCAAGATAAAATAGATTCCATGTGAAACCACAAAATGTTTTAAAAGCACTGATTTATCATTTAAGTTTTATTTTATAAATATATTCGATGATGTGATGGTAATGACACATTTACTTGACGTAGTTAAGCTCATAACGTCGCTCCTGACTTAAGGACTGATAATTTGATGTATACCAATTAGTCAAATTTGGTCAAAATTTAGTCAAAATTAAATTTTCAAAATTACAGCAACCCAATTTGGCCCTTAATCTGAGAAATGCCCAAGTATTTATCTTTATTTAAAGTTTGTTTTATATATTTTTATATATTGTTGTTAGTGCACTAATAAACTGGTTTTTGCCTTTATTTTGTCATTCAAACTTAGAAAAAGACAAGGCCTGACATTTCTTATCCTTTAATGCAGGCAAAAGGACACAGCAATGAAATTGAGCCAGATGATTCAACAACATTTACATTTTAAAAAGATAGCCTAAATAAAATCCATACTTTGACTGAACTTAGTCTTTGATAATCTATAAATATATACATCCAATTGTAATACCAACTAAAAGTATTTATACCTGAAAACAGTGTTCTCAGCCACAAGTTTTCTCAACTCTGTTTAAAAATAGGCCTATCTAGTGGTTATACTATGTATGACATTCAAATATTATTTATTTTGTCCAGATAGCAGTAATCTGCCTATTTTCAATTTACACATAGGCCTAGCCTACTTCTTAAAATGAAATAATAGTTTATTTCTAATATTTGTATTATTTTATATAGAAATAAATGGTGTATAATTTATTGGTTAGAAGATAATCCCTTGCCATGGCAACACCGTTCAATATCCCTTCACAATTTAGCATCTTCAATGTCTTTTGCATCATGTTGAAAAAGTTTGGTGTGAAATATAAACTCGCTAGGAGTAGTTTAAATTCAGAGCCTGATTTTTTCGAGAAATCGAGACTGAAAAAAATTACAGTGAAAGATAAAAGTATTGAGTAATAACAGGTACCCCCAAAATTATTTTTTTCACTCTTTCTTCAGTATTTAAAAGAGTCTAAGTGTCTTCTGGAAGAGGCCTGTAGGTGGCGCATTACACTAGTGATGAGGAATTGTATTGACGTTCTGGTCAAAGGGCAAAGTCAATAAAGAAAGCGGCAGAACGCTTCAGACACTAATCTGTGTTATCTCATCATTTACTACAGGTATGTAAAATGGTTTTTATGGACCAATATCCATCAATTGATACTTGAGAAATTCATAAAGGTGACAGATTATGTTTGTTCAGTGTAACAGTGATTGACGAGTGTTCAAATTATTATTTTGTTTGTGATTCAGTCAATGCAATTTCCAGTAAACAGTTAAAAATTCACGATAGGCTACTTGTAAAAATGTGATGTGTAAGTAAGAGATTTGAAACAATCAACTATATTCCCTGTGTAATCTTGATAGATGTTCCAGTTTGAGCTGCATAATGTGTTATATTGTGTTTACTCACACCATTTTGTTTATGTGGAAAAGTGAAATGTAAAAAAAAAAAATGTCTCTAAAAATCTACACTCGTAAGGGTTAAACCAGCAGACCTACATCAATTGAGACTGTTAATCATTATTAATTGGTTATTCCATCGAAGTTATTATGTTGGTTGCATTGGAGTTATTCTGATTTCTCTTTGTATAGAACTTCACTATATCTAAAATAGATTAAGTGAAACGTTAAAGACCAATTGAAGTGTTGAGTGAACCCATAGGGTGATGGTAAGAGACAAGACACATGTATAGTTTATTGAAGTTGCTTAAAAAGAGTAGCCTAATATATATAAGAGAAATGGTCAAATTACATTAGTTGACTTAATGGACATACATTTAAAGGAGAACTCCGGTCAATTTTAACATTGAGCTCATTTTGTTGTAAATTTGGAGTGCTGTCAATACAGAGAACAACGACAAAAATTGGTGTTGCCTACACCGTGTTATCCTCTTTTTAAAATGTGCACCCTGTTGACTTCAATGGGGCAAATTTTAAACCTGCTTTTATTTCTCTTAACATCCTGATGTGTCATTACAAGTGCCCAGCCAGCTTGTCGAGTTCACGCGCGTGATCATAGGTAACTAAATCTATGCGCGTGAACTCGACAATCGACTACTTTGGACTTCGACCGAAAACAGGAAGTAAATACAGGTATTATTTGCACTGGCTGTATAACATAATTTTTATTCATATCTTTCACATCTACTGCAGTCAGATTCACCGTGTTCACTCTGAAGGAATCACTCAACATGGCTGGGCACTTGTATGACACATCAAGGATGTTAAGACTAAGAACTGGTTAAGTTTAAAACTTGCCCCATTGAATGTGACGTCGGAGTGACGTCTTTTCAATGTCATTTTTGGACGTCCAATTTCGGTCCACTGAAGGGGTTCTTTTGTAACGCCCGACGACGTCTTTTTTCAACGTCTACCGCACGTCTAATGTTGACATCCGTAGGACCTCCGTGTAAGGGTTATTTATAGTCCAAATGCGGTCGTTTGCGGACGTATTTTCAACATCAAATTTAGACTAATTTTACGTCGTTTTTATACAACTTCTATAACTGTAGTCCCATGTTTCAAAAGGGTGGAGGACATGTTGGGTGTACCATGTATTTACATTTATGCATTTGGCAGATGCTTTTTATCCAAAGTGACTTACATTGCATTACACATTTTTTTTATATTCCTATCAGTTCTTGCTTTCCCTAGGAATCGAACCCATGATCTTTCGTTGCTAGCACCAATGCCTTACTGTTACTATTATTTAACGATCGTAAATAATTATTAATAATCTGTATTAATCATGTTGATAACAACAATGTTGATATTTGTAAATAAAAAAAATATTATATATTAATCATGTAAATTTCCTGCACCTGTCATAGACGTCGAAATTATGTTCAAAATAATTACCCAGTTCAAAGGTCAAATGTTGAACGTCAATATGATGTCCAAGTTGGGTCATGATTGGACGTCCAAATAGTGGACGTCGAATAGATGTCCAGAATTGGTCATGGACCGATGGACCCAATATAGACATGATCTGCACGTCTATCCGACATCCAATGTTTAATGGGTAACTGTTACCTGAAAAGGTTAAAAAGAAAAAAAGTAATTAAAGAAAGTGCCAGAACGCTGTAGACACTAATCTGTGTTATCTCATAATTTCCTTACTATCTCTCATCCTTTCCTTGTTTGAGACTGGTGACAAAACAAAAATAGCCAAAATTGGTCGGAGCTAATGACTGATGAGAACAATATACAGTATGTGCCGAGTTTGGTGATTGTAGGTAAAATGAATCCCCCAACTTTTGTCAAAAGGTGGCGTTATAGAGCCCCTCCTCCATGCCCATCTCTAAGGCCTCGATCACACCAAACGCGTTTTTGCAATGAGAGGCGCTTTTTAAAAATTGTTTTCCTATGGCAGTGAGCGTTCTGAGTGCTGTTTATGCGCCCCAGGCGCCTCTCGTTTTTGCAGTTGAAAAAAAAAGCAAAAAAGTGCCCGATGTCATCGTGTTTTTCCCCACTGTCCAATTGAATGAATGGAGAGGCAGGCCTTCAGTTGTAGTGATGAAAGCTACAGTTGCTTTGAATGCCCGGAGAGTGCGATGATGGAGGATAAACATGTGGTGCTCTCGCGGGTTACCACGAGCTAACCATAGACGGTATATAATCTGGACACAGCGACACCATAGGTTTCAACGGAGAAAAGTGAAGTCAATTAGAAGCACTCACTTCCTGATCGCCAGGCGAACTGCGCAGGCTCAAACTGAGCTTGACGACGTAGATGTGACGTGAGCCTGTCTGACAGCTGTCAGTCTTCTAGTCGCTGTGCAGAGAGAAATCTGAATCATTCCCTTCCGAATCTCGCAGAGACAGAGAGCGTGAGTATTAGCTGTCCATGAGCTAGCAGCAGGAGCATCTTTATGACTACCTATGGGCTTCTCCCTTGACTTTATCAGACTTTATGCAGACTTTTTTACAATATGACGCAATCGTTAGCCTATTTTTTACAAAAACAGCTTCTACGGGCCATAACATAAGATACAAGGTAATGGAGCCTTTTGTCGTGTTTCTTTATAAATAAATAATGGACAAATGGAGTCTTTAAACGCCCCAGATAAAGTTATTCGCTGTCAAAGTGACACCAAAATGAATGGTAGTCAACGGAATGCTAACAGCAGGGGATGGCTTGTTAGCCAATGGAGGCTCCCGGGGAAGCTTCAGTTTCCGACTGATGGATTACCCCCTTGGAGCTAACGACTTCACGGATCGTAACAACCACAATGTTAAAGGGTAACTCAACCCCTGGTCAGAGCCTGACTCCACCCACTGGCAATATTTAAAAAAGTGGGCAGAGCACAGCGAGGGGGGACGTGCACCTGAGACCCTTTGTAGGCATGCCAAACGCTGACCTTTGGAACCAGGGGTGTGACATCAACATCTGTGCTCAGTGCGTGATGAGCATCTGCAGACTGCTAATACAATAGATGACAATATAAATAGAATTGATTACAATGATTTTGACTTGATTCTGATAATTGAATCAGTGAATTATGGGGTCAAATATTTGATCAAAAATACAGCAATATTGTGAAATATTATTACAATTTAAATGAACTCTTTTCTCTGTAAATGTATAGTAAATTGTAATTCCTGTAACAAAACAGAATTTTCAGTATCATTACTCCAGTCTTCATTGTCACATGATCCTTTATAAATCATTTGAATATGCTGATGGAATTCTTTGATAAATAGAATGTTCAAAAGAACAGCATTTATTTGAAATATAATTTTATTTTGAAATATAACAGTAAACGCCTTTACTGTCACCTTTGATCCATATAACGCATACTTTTAAAATTTCCTGTAGTGGTTATATACATATATATTTTTTTTTTGCACACACACACACACACACACACACACACACACACACACACACACACACACACACACACACACACACACACACACACACACATTTTTATTGCACTTGCTGCATAATATGCATATTGTATAATAATGTATATATTACATTACTACAACATGAAGTATTATGGGAGTCAGTGGCGGGCCGTGCATTTCACACCTAGGCCTTCAGTGATGTCCAACCTGAATTAATAACTTTTAATAGTGTAGCAGCGCACGGACTCTCTATAATTGTTGTGAAATGTATGTTTTTATTTTGCACCGGCAGTTATAGGGTTAAAGCAACAGTTTCATTGCCCGCACTATCGATTCTGAAGGCCTCGAGGCAGATTTCTTTGGCCATGGCAACACATGATGGCTGAAATATGATTGGATAAAAGCGCTAAAATAAATATACACTACTGGAAGCAGCGCAACCAAGAGAAAAGCTATGACATTAAGAGAATGGACTATTGGGAATAATTTAAAACTTATTCATGGAAAAAATATATTAAAGTGCAAGTCAGTGATTCTCATAGTGTTTAGGCCAGCAGAGAAGGCCTTGCTGGCCCTGACGGCCCACCACTGATGGTCATACCATTACACTAGTTATACCACGTATATTATGTATCATACAAATATAAGACATTTACATTAACTTAACATTACCAAAAATGTCATATCCACAAAACTTTATCAAATCAAGTCACATGCTTTCTACAGAACAGTTAAAGGGGCTATGTGGAGTTTTCAGTGGCATCTAGCGGTGAGGTTTCAGATTGCAACCAATACGTTTACAAGCGAGTGCTCGTGCGCATGCTTTTTAATTTTTTTTTATTATTATGTGGAGTTGGAGTGTTGGAGTCTGTGTTGTGCTGGTCGTTTCTTAGCAGACTCCATGTCATAAAGTTGCAGTGTCGTCACTGTTGTGTGCAAAGTCAGTAGACGAGACGCTCGGGAGCGCGCATGCAGGTCTCAGTCACGCCACTGGATTTCGCTGCAAATCCGACCCGGGGCCTTCACATAGAAATAGGAATACTTAGCAATAATAGCAAAACCCACCAAGTGGACCATTTTATTGTGAGATTACAACCCCTTCACACACAGGCAATAAAAAATGTATTCATTTTAGTAGAAAGCACCTTTAAGATTTAATGTTGAAGGAAAAGAGCAGTTATTGTACTGAAGTATACATCATAATTATAGTGAAATCACGATTTTCGCCCGTGTGCTCACTCGTACTTCTCCTTGTGAACACATTACACCGGTGCTTTCACAGTTGCACTGGCTTCCCATAAATGCGAGCATTGATTTTAAAATTCTTATTTTAACCTACAAGGCACTACATGGGACTGCTCCAGAGTATCTTTGTGAACTCATTAGCCCCTATACTCCATCACTTTCTCTCCATTCTGCCAATTCTCTTCTGCTACATCAGCCTTCATGTAAGCTCAAGACTATTGGGGAACGACCCTTTCATACAAATCCCCGAAGCTATGGAATGTGCTTCCTCTTAGCCTCAGAAATGCACCAACGTTGGAACACTTTAAAAAGGTCAGGTCAGTCAGGTGAACTTTATTGTCCCACAAGGGGAAATTCATGTGGTCATTCATTACGCGCCCTTGTCACAACATATTCTCTAAAAACATAAACACAACAGTCAAACCAATAAACAACAGCAAAAAAAACGACAAAAAAAAAAGTTGATTAAGACACATTTATTTAAAGGGGTCATGACATGAGAAACCAAATTTGCCTTGATCTTTTGGTATATAAGAGGTCTTTGTACCATTAAAACGTCCTGCAAGTTTCATAGCTTAAGACTTCCTCCCCATTATAAACGAATCATTTATTTAATCAAGCTCTAAATACAGCTCGTTCTGGATCCATGGTAAGAAGTGACGTCACGGTACGAAGTGACGTACCAGCGTTTGCATATGACCGCCTCCAGGCACAAGACAGTTACGCTTTAAGCGCAAGGCAACTACGCTCATTTCGTATCGTTGTCGCGCCCGCGCGCTGCGCGCCTCACAAGCGTTCAGTCGACGGTAAGCGAGTGGGTCTGTGTACACAGGGAAATTAGGATGCCACAGATGTGCTGTTCCTGGCTGTGGACAAACAACATCTTTGAATACGCTGCGAAAGATCCAGTCGTCAGGGAAAAATGGATGCACTTTATTTTTTGCGGACGTCTCAGTCACGGCAGTGTTAGTTTAAGCGTTTGTTATTTGAAGGATGACTTTTGAGAACAAATCCCAAAATGATGCTGGCTTTGCCAGAAAACTGTTGCTCAAAGATAAGTCCGTGCCGACTATTCTGGACTCAACAACGACGACGCAAACTGTAAGTAATGTGTTTAAAACTTTAAACTACTTTTTAAATACGCTGAATCCGCAAATGTTCTGGCTGGGGGAGTTAATAATTGATGCATAGGCACTGACGTTAGCCAATCATAACAGTGGGCGTTAACACTGAACTCTTAAAGGGGAAACACCCCCAAAACAGACTGTTTGAATTAGAGGATGAGAAACAGGGTGGGAAAAGGTCATAAATCACTACATTTTAAAAGTTTTTGTAAAAAAAAATATAGTAATACTATATTTGCACCTAAGGGAACATAATAATAAAATAAAAAAACCCATGTCATGACCCCTTTAAGGCTGTTTTTTAATTGTTGTATTGCTTTTGTTGTTTTTGTCTATTTCACTGTAGCGCTTTGGGTTTAAGAAAAGTGCATTACAAATAAAATGTATCATTATATTATTTTATTATTATGATGATACAGTCTTTATCTTCAGTCTGCTTGCTATCTTTGCCTTAGCCTCATTTAAAGCTGGGATGAATTAATTGCATGCTGTATAAATGCCTGTAAATATCAGGAGCTGTGCTGCCAAGTTGGGTGGTGTCAGGAAACAGGAGAGGAGACACGTAACAGTTCTTTATTCACAGATTGGTTGCGATCTACAGGATCGTCAATCAGGTGAGTGAAGTGCATAAGCAGTTCAAACAATAGTCAAACTTAACTGACAATTATTTTCTTCTTGAAGGAAGGATGAACATGATGAGGATAACTGGGTAGAAGGAACAAGTGTCGAAGACGATGAAAGTAAGTTCACTCCCGAACCCGGAGGAGTCGTCGCCGTCCACCAGGCGGCGGAGGAGTGTCGAGCCGTCCACCGAGGGCTATCCAGCGCCACTGCCAGGCACCGCGTTATTCTTCCCAGGGCTCGCAAAATTTCTAAATCGCTGGTAGCCCTTCGGGCAGGCACTCTTCAGATTTTGGTAGCCCGAAATGAATTTTACTAGCCCACATAAAAAGACAATTTTAATGTAGAAAATTGGTTAGGAGTCACATGAATCAAAAACTTTTTCAAAACACAATATCAACAATTGGATATAAAATAATCAAATTAGAATCATCAATACAAATATACATCTGGTTCTCTGAAGTGAAATGTGTGTGACCAGTGTGGAACATGAGTCTGTCTGTGGCTCAGCCCCCAATGAGGGTATGATAAAAAAAAAAAAAAGGTAACACTTTGGGTTAGGGTCTAACGCTCACAATTAACTAGTTTCATTAACATGCAGATGGCAGGGTTTTATCATCACTGAGGTCCCAAATGTGAGGTAGACTAGTTAGGGGTGTTCGGGGGCCAATCTGCAATAATTTTCTCGGCGGCCCGAGAAAATGTTGATTTCTCTGATCTACATATGTGCATTTTAAGATGTTTTGAATGCCAAAAAAATTTGACAACAATAGCTTTAAAACCATGTCACACAGCTGATTATGTTTCTCTCCTCATCAGCATCACACTCTTGCTCTCTTTGTTTTTCTCTTTCCCTGGCTCTTCCCGTCCTAAAGCTGAGCTTTGACTGATAGGCTTTTCATTTTTGTCTGTCAATGACGAAAGTAAACTCGGGGTCAGCTGATAGGTTGATTTATGAATCATTTTCTCAGACACGTTCATTTACTGAAAGCTACTAGGAAAGCTAGGTAGCCTAACTAAGTTTATTAAATTTATTCACAATATGTACACATTCATTATTGATCTTAATTCAGGGCCGTAGACAGGGCTTTATAATCAAATAGGTCCCGTGCCTAAAACCGCTACTGGTTATGCATTTTGGTAGCCCGACTGAAAACACAATAGCCCCGGGACGTCGGGCGGGCGATTTTGCGAGCCCTGCTTCCCATAACATCCAACCTTGCTACATTCACTTTTGTATGTTTATTATTTTTGGCAGGGTTTTAAAATAAACCTATACATTGAAAACAAAATCACATTTTAATCAATTAGTTAAAATTACTTTTCACACACAAAATTCAGGATGTACATATTGCGCAACCACCAATATGTCCTGCAGTATTTTACAAGTATATCTGTTGCACACATTAATTGTGTTAGTTAAACAGGTCACTGTGTTTACAATGTTAAACGACGAGAAAATGTAAGCAAAACAAAAAGGGAAAATGACAATGCCTATTTAACGCTCTTGGCATGTGATGTAGAAAAGCTTTAGTTTTAAGAGAATGTTGATTTTAAACTAAACTAAGATCACTCAACACAAATTTGATATAATAATGTGTATTAATTTTAACCACAACATCTATTTGAATGGTTTTAACATGTTAAACACGTGAATATGGAGTGGTGTGTGTGTGTCAACTATCTCAGCTCATACTCTTTTCATAAATAATGACAGACAGATGGCATTGCAGGCTTACAAATCTTGTATAAAAAATATTGTGTTTCCATTTACTAACATTTTAAATATCTTTTTCTAGATAAAACCTCAAAGATCGAGGGCAAAAGGCATTTATCACGAATCCACAAACCTCTTTGTACATTCGCTGTATATTATGGATATGATTATGTCTTCTAAAGAGCATCTTTCCGTGACCACTAGAGGGCACTCTATGACAGACAGAAAAATATATCTTGCAGGAGCTCTTAAAGGGATAGTTCACACAAACAATACTAGTATCCCATTGTTTACTCAACGTTTCAAACGTGTATGACTTTCTTTCTTCTGTGGAACACAAAAGGTGATGATAGCGAGGCGTGCAGGCATTATTCACTTAAAAAGACGCAATGAAAAGTAATGGTGACTGCAACTGCCAGTCCCCCACATTCTGCCTAGCTTTTGTTTTCCACGGATAAAAAGAAAGTCAAACAGGTTTGGAATGACATTAGGAGGAGTAAATTACAGATGTTTTAATGTTGGATGAACTATCCTTTTTAAGGGTCTTAAAGAAAAGCTAAAGCTTATCATTCCCCATCAAAGTTGCCTATTAGTCGACCATTTGAAATTTGATTCCTCCCCCAAAACACTGTGATTTCATTCATTGCTCTCTTTATTCCTGAGCATCCCGATCAATGGTGGAGAAATGAAGATAACAGAAGATGGAGAATAGACAAAAAATCCAGGTATTTCATACAGGTAAGATCAACTCAAGAGTCTGAACGAGACCAGTCTTGATCATACTGTCAGTCCAAATCTGATTTTTGTTCATATCCAAATGGAATTCAATCATATTTATCAAGTGTGAACAGCAAAATTGAGACCGAATAAAGCCGTACGTGCAGCCTCCTCCTCTTCCTTGTAGTCCAGAGGCACGGCTTACACATTGTCATGTTGTAAGACAACATTGCAAACACCTCCATGTTGTTTTTGATGAGTTTCTACCAATGCAACGTCATTGTCATAAAAAAACAATGCAGATAATCCAGAAAATGAAAGAGTGCCACGGGACACACTAATTGGATCTGAATAGTTGCAAACGCAATCACAGTGTGAACAGTCAATCATTTAGATCAGAATCTAGTCGATACACAACTAATCGGATTTGGTCTGACAGTGTGAACGAGTGTGGGGTATAAACAAAGGCACTTGAAGACAACATCTTCAACGTGTTTGATCTTAAACATTTGTCTTAGATTGATCTATTTTTAGAGTTTACTCAAAAAAAGTGCTGTTTTTATAAGAGAAGTTACGGACCAATTGTGCAACAGGTATGATTCAGTTTACGGCCTTCTCATTAATTTCTATCCGCAAACATAGATTGGCTGTCGCACAACTCAAACTGAAACTCAATGAAGTCAAGGCTGCAATGTGGTTGGTTATATCAAGGCACACGGGATCCAAGTTAGCCATTACGCTTTCTCCAATGGTAGAGCCAGAGAATGTCTAATAAGGGGAGAACTGCCACTCTCAGTGAACTTCCGGCTTCTGAACTGCAGTTCCACTCTGGCTCCACATGAGGGCGCTCACAGGACGAGTGCAGAATGAATTGAGGTCTATGGAGCTATACCCCTCAAATCCACTTTTCTCAGGATAACATTTTTTGTCTGGTAATTTGAATGTTGTATTCGAAAGGAGATGCAAAGAAATTGCACATTGCTGAGTGTTAGATTTTTTTAGAGTCACTTATTTGCTTTAAAAAGTATTTTAAAATGTCAATGATGTCATACACATTGTACGACCAGAGATACTGCTTTACGGCAATCCTTCAGTCACTTTGGTGCTTTCAGCTCTGCACTTTCTTTTCTCTCGAGGCATCGACAACACAGCTGACACAGGTAAATACACAACACAGTGGACACAGGTAAACACACACACAGTGGACACAGGTAAACACACAACACAGCTGACACAGGTAAACACAACACAGCATACAGGTAAACACACAACACAGCTGACACAGGTAAACACACAACACAGCGGACACAGGTAAACACACAACACAGCGGACACAGGTAAACACACAACACAGCGGACACAGGTACACACAACACAGCTGACACAGGTAAACACACAACACAGCGGACACAGGTAAACACACAACACAGCGGACACAGGTACACACAACACAGCTGACACAGGTAAACACACAACACAGCGGACACAGGTAAACACACAACACAGCGGACACAGGTAAACACACAACACAGCGGACACAGGTACACACAACACAGCTGACACAGGTAAACACACAACACAGCGGACACAGGTAAACACATAACACAGCGGACACAGGTAAACACATAACACAGCGGACACAGGTAAACACAACACAGCGGACACAGGTAACACACAACACAGCGGACACAGGTAAACACACAACACAGCGGACACAGGTACACACAACACAGCTGACACAGGTAAACCCACAACACAGCGGACACAGGTAAACACACAACACAGCGGACACAGGTAAACACACAACACAGCTGACACAGGTAAACACACAACACAGCTGACACAGGTAAACACACAACACAGCTGACAGGTAAACACACAACACAGCGGACACAGGTAAACACACAACACAGCGGACACAGGGTAAACACACAACACAGCTGACACAGGTAAACACACAACACAGCGGACACAGATAAACACACAACACAGCGGACACAGGTAAACACACAACACAGCGGACACAGGTAAACACACAACACAGCGGACACAGGTAAACACACAACACAGCTGACACAGGTAAACACACAACACAGTGGACACAGGTAAACACACAACACAGCCGACACAGGTAAACACACAACACAGCTGACACAGGTAAACACACAACACAGCGGACACAGGTAAACACACAACACAGCTGACACAGGTAAACACACAACACAGCTGACACAGGTAAACACACAACACAGTGGACACAGGTAAACACACAACACAGCGGACACAGGTAAACAACACAGTGGACACAGGTAAACCACACAACACAGCGGACACAGGTAAACACACAACGGGATTATCGGGATTAACACACAGGTAAACACACAACACAGCGGACACAGGTAAACACACAACGGGATTAACACACAGGTAAACACAACACAGCGGACACAGGTAAACACACAACACAGCTGACACAGGTAAACACACAACACAGCGGACACAGGTAAACAACACAGTGGACACAGGTAAACACAACACAGCGGACACAGGTAAACACACAACACAGCGGACACAGGTAAACACACAACACAGCGGACACAGGTAAACAACACAGTGGACACAGGTAACACAACACAGCGGACACAGGTAAACACACAACGGGATTATCGGGATTACACACAGGTAAACACACAACGGGATTATCTGTTTGCCTAAACAAAGGCATATGGTGGAGTAGGTGCGTTCACGCTATGTTGGAATTACTGTAATAACGAAAATGTCCAACTTAGTAAAAGCGTTCACATCCCTGTAGAACTCTTATTTACAACTTTTATACTCAGATTTTTCGGAGAGCTTCTGACCACCTGACTTCTGCAGGTTAATTTTGCCATCGATAGTGTTGTAATAGAAATGCATAATTCTGATTCAGCTCAGAGTAGAACGTCACGGGTTGTCATCTCGTAATTATGGTAATAACGTCATGAAGTCAACGCAGCATTTGTTTAAGAAACCTGTTTGAAATATTAATTCTGGTATGCTATTCTGCATACTATGCTAACTCCGTATTTGAGTACACTATTGTGTGTGGGTTTGAGTTCATAGCTAACAGAGCAGGACTGTGTTCTTAACTCGAGAATTCCCAACTTGGGACCAAACTTGCTCCTCATAAATCACACCAATCCTACACAAACACCAAACACAAAGACCCTTCATCACATATTAGCACACATCAGCTGAGGTCAATGCGGTTCACTGTCAGTGGTCTGAGATGTGTTTTAAAGGAAACTTGAAAAGATAGATCCTGTTTGTTGTGTGAAGAAAGCTTCTTTCCCATGAGCCACACTAACACTTAACCCCCGCATACACACAGCGGTCTCCTCTCCCCTGATTGAACAGAGGTTTCCAGCGTTCTGCTGCTTCAACAAACACAGATCACACACACGCACACACACACTTGTCATCTCAAGGCAGTGCAAAAAACAAATAAATGTAGAGAGAGTGGGAGACACTGGGAATTCATATTTTTCCATGTCAGGACTTCATTTTGATCTTGCCTCAGTGTTGAGTTAGTGGTAGCAATTTCCAGTCAAGGTTACCCATCAACACTAATTTATCACCTTGTGCTGGTTCTCTCTCTCTCTCTCTCTCTCTCTCTCTCTCTCTCTCTCTCTCTCTCTCACTCACACACACACACACACACACACACACACACACACACACACACAAACACACACACACACACACACACACACACACACACACACACACACACACACACACACACACACACACACACAGCTATGAAAGTACCAGCCCTCATTGTGAATAATCTGAGATGGCTCAATAATCGATATCGCCTTATCATCCCAGCATGCACACACTCAAACTCAGCAAGACTTTCTTGTTTTTCATCTTCTTCTTCAGGTTTGGAGTCTATGGATGCCCACAGAACCATGTGTGAAAAGTTTTGATAATTGGTTCACTTATTGGAAAAGGACATCCATGTAAGGGGTCGTTTACACTAGAGTGCGGATCGGGCCGAATTTTTCAGTCCGAGCCCGGCCCGCGTCCGGCCCCCGGCCCCAGTAACTGAACCCGACCCGAGCCCGACAGGCATAAAGATATTTATGTTCGAGCCCGACCCGAGGACCGGCAGTTAAAATCCCATTTTTTCTCATACTAATGACAATTGTACGTTTGTTTGTGTGGAAAGCCCGCTTTTATTAAGCAACTGTAGGAAGGCAATCGGAAATGTCAACAGGACAAGCGCATCAAGCGCGCGGAGCAACAAGCGCTCTTAACACCTGGCGCGCGCACATATGCACGTGTTTTGTTGTCACGGCTACATAAACAAATGTCCGCACACAGGAAGACGGATGTTATGGTAATATTTTACATGTATTTTAATCACAAAAACTAACGTTTGCATCAAGTGAAAGCATCAGGCACATCGGCTACCTACATAATAAGCTGTTTAAAATTTAAAATGTTCAATGCCTTATCGCGCTGATGTGACCGAGCCCGACCCGAACCCGAACATCATTTCTAAATATCTGTCCGAACCCGGCCCGGCGGGTCCCGTCGGGCTCGGGTCGGGTATCCATCCTCTAGTTTACACAACATGTTTTCAACTAAAAACGCAAAACATATTTCTTTACATAGCCAACTACTGGCCTGGCAGCATATTACAGTGATTTTCGTAGATCCGTGTGAAGGTGGATTGTTTTGACAACGTTGTTGTCTGTATGCGAAAAACGTGAAGGAAAAACTTTTCAGTTTTTAGTACATTGTTGTTGTGTAAACGAGGCTTAAGCCTTGTCTGTGAAACATTGGCTGATTGAAATTATGTTTGGTAAGCACCACCCCTTTGGTTTGGTGAAAGTGTCACCTACTGGTTAAAAGTTTTTAAATTAAGGTTAAATCTGCTTGTAACCTGCGATTCTCTGGCGATTCTTGGAGACAGCATTAGAGTGCTAGTGTGGCTGCTCGAGCTCCAATGAGCAAAAGCACCGTCCTGCTAAGAAGAAGACGCAAGACCTCAGGGAGGTCATTACTAAAAAGCGCTCTGTGAAAACAGCTGACTAGTAAATGTGATACCATCCTTCCTCCCCCCACCATGACTCCTCCTCCGAGGATTTATTTTGGGGTGCATGAGGTCCTTTGAGCATTGACATCTGGCTATGTCTTGGAATAATGATGAAGTGTGTGTCGCTAGTATATAACGGCCCACGATATGATCGGTCCATGGATAGTCCTAGAAAGTTAGCGTTACTGAGGGTAAATGCTTAATGATTGATTGTGGTGAAAGGATGCAATCTCATGTCTCATGAATTTTGTTAACTTCATTTTGTACTGGACCAGTAGTGACCGCATTGTCAGTGGCCATGGTAGTTCTTGTGGCCTTCTTTTATCACTACTGGGGACATCTGGAGTCAATTTTATCTCCTTCCAGGACACTTAGCTGTACTTGTCACCAATGGAGATTGAGCAGGCCTTTTATTGCACCAGTCCTACCAACCAGAGTGGTATTGGTTGATGCAGATTTCTGTCGGCAAACTGATGTCTGGTCACGACAGGTTTTCCTGTGGTCACCAGGACCAGCTGTTCTGCCCAGTCCCCTGAGGCGTTTCTTCGGTTTGAGCATGCCCTCGAGGAAGGAGCTCCCCTTTTCAAAATGCAGCGACTGCAATGCTAATGAAAAAGCATCTACCCCCAAAATACTATAGGGGTCTGAATAAGACTAGGCCCTCTTGCGGCTTAAGGGTTGATGCAGGGCGAATAAGGTTGGAGCTGTTATTATTCTCCACCTATTTTGCTCTTATTATATGTTTGGTTAGCTCCCCTTTGCAAGGGTGCAGGGGTGCTGTAATACTGGTTTTAGAAGCTAACATTTTGCATGCTCTCTTTAAGAACTGCCCTAGTTCTGATAGGATCAAGTAAGGAGGTTAGTATCATAATGTAATATCTTTCCCCCCTCTTTATCTATTCTCTAAGGAGACTGTGATGCTCTCATGTGGTAATATTAAGGCCATTTCATGAAAAACGCTAGAGGCATCCTCATCGGGAGCCTAGGTAATGTCAGTTTCGAATGGAAGTACAAAAATTAAGTTAACTGAATAAACTTACTGCATCCCTCCTTGCTATCCATCATATAATCCAGGTTGAGTGCCTTGACCCACAGCGTGGTTCAGTTGCAGTGTTGGGGAGTAGTTAACTACAAGTAGCGACGCTACTAACTTAACTACATTTTTCAGTAGCTTGGCAGTAGCTCAGTTGCTTTTTAAACAGTGTAGCTTTTCCAGTAGCTAACTACTTTTTGCAGCAAGTAGCGGTGTAGCGCGAGCAAAAGCTACATTGCATTTTGTCGAGCCTGCGCGAATCAGCGCGATGCAAGGATATTCTTCTTCTTGTTAGATTACAAACTATTATTTTGCCATTACCCGCCACCTGTTGTTTACGCATGTTGCGTCTAACGGTTCACTGACGTACAGAAGTGGGTTGACACACCCATTATCCATGATGGAGCAAGACGTGGCGGCAGATTTGGAGGATGGAGAAACGGATAACCTTAATTACCCATGGCCTTATTTGTCCAAGTTCATGTCACTCAAAGAAACCGCAAGTAAAGGTTACACTTTTGTATGCAATCTTTGCAAACCAAAGTTTAAAACGCTGTCTACGTCGAAGACCTCAAGCACAAATTTAAGGACGCACATACAGGTGAGTAATGGCCATTTTAAATGTAACATATTAATTATCCTGCTTTATTGCTCTCTATGTTACATCAAATTTCTATTTCTGAATTAATTACAATGACCCGCCATGATCTGTCCGCCAGTTTCGTAATAAAAGACCATCATGTTTGTCAGTTGAACAAAAAAATTAATCTTAGTTTGTTTATCGCACGACAAACTACGTGAAGGCTTTGATCTAATTACATTGCTGTATAGAATTGTTGTGACTGGTTTCAGAGCGAACCGAACTTTGCTCACAAGCAGCTTGTGATTCACGTTCTTCTTTCACAGTAAATTCTGCGAGCTCCATGCATGTGAGCGAGTTTAATGTGCATTTTCAAATACTGTACGGTACAGTCTGTATCAGTTATGCTGTTTAACGTTCACATAACTTCCAACATTTGTGTGGGCAGCCAGATAATTACAGCATTTCACTCGATTTGTAATATAAAAGTGTGTGTTTTTAATGTTATAGAAACATAAAGGTCTTGTCACAGTTTTCCAAAAAAATAAAAGCTCAAGTGTTCAATCCTTTCAAGTGGAGAAATTAAGACAAGTGTTATCATTTAGCTACCTTAGTGTAAAATGAAAATTAATATAAAAAGGAAACATTCCTTTATGTTGCACAGTTGTATTATTAGTAGGCTTATATAATGGCTTATATATTTCTGTCTTGCATAATAATAATTTAAAATTATGGCATTTAAAATGTGTTTTTCTATCTAATTTTTTTCCCCCCTTTATCCTATGCTTATCAGAGACTACATCCAACTAAACTGAATGAGTTACTGAGAATGCAGCAACAATTCAGTAAAAAGATAACGACACCCTCCATTCAAGAACAGAGTTCCTCAAGCTCATCAAGACCAATTCAGTATTTCATGAGGGAGGTGGCACCAGTTTTCCGGGAAAATTTAAACAAGCTGGTTCTGAATTTTGTTATTCAGGGGCTTCATCCCATCAGTATTGTCGAAAGGGCAGAATTTAAAGAATTATTCAAGCAGGTACTGCCTTCAAGGCATGTGATGTCTAGAAAGACATTAGTCAGAATGCTAGAGGATCAATACATTTCCATGAAGGCAGATATGTGTAAAGTTTTGTCTGAGCAGGAATTTGTAGCAACAACCACAGATGCATGGTCTACAAATCACAAGAGCTATCTGGGAGTAACTGTCCATTGGATAGATTCAGACACACTTACCATCTCTTCCGGGGCTTTAGCTTGCCGAAGGATCAAGGGAAGGCACACTTATGACACTCTGGCAGAGATGCTTGAAAGTGTCCACATGGAATTCAGCATTCAAAACAAAGTTGTGTTAACCACTACAGACAACGGTTCAAATTTTGTAAAATAATTTAGTGTGTTCGCAGCTGAAGAAAAAGTGACTGAAGAAGATGATGAAGAAAATGATGAAGAGCCAGATGTTGAGTTCACTGATGTTGCAGCATTTCTACAAGAGACCAAAAAGGATGATTACCACTTGCCAGCCCATCAACGCTGTGCCTGCCATTCTCTCCACTTGGTTGCAACCAAAGATGCTAAGGCAGCTGTGGAAGATTCTTCATTTAAAAAGATTTAAAGGGCAGCTTTCGCCAAATGTCAAAGCCTTTGGAATAAGCAGAGTAGAAGCACCCAAGCTTCTGACAACATTAAAGACAGACTCGGATGCATGCTGGTTGTGCCTAATGTAACACGTTGGAACTCTACATATAATGCAATGGATCGTATGAAAACTTGCATTGAAGAGAAACCTCAGGAGCTCCATGATGTTTGTGAGAAAATGGACATTCCATGACTGAAGCCATCAGAGATTACATTCATCAAAGAATATGTCATGGTGAGTTTGAACTGTCTAAGATGTATTGAATCAATAATTTTATGTAAATATTTTTAGTGTTTCATAGAATCCCATATTTGTAAAATAAAAATATTTTTGGTATATACTGTACGTTAAATACAAATTTTATTAAAACCAATGACTTTAGTAGCCTAATTCTTTAGTAAATTATTTTAAAGTTAATTACCTATTAATAACGCTTAAGAATATAATAATCAACATGACTTATGCATCCTGTGATTTTCATCATGTATTTTTGCACTCATGCATACAGCCATGTTTTATGTGTAATTTCACAGGTGATGGCACCAGTGTCCAAGGCCCTAGATGTTCTCCAGTCGGACAAAATGGCATACCTCGGAGTCTTGATCCCCACAATCAACATTCTTGTTGAGAAGTTGCAGTCACTCAAGCAAGAAAACCTCCAATATTGTGGGCCATTAGTTAATGAAGACTCTCTTCATTTTTGATAGACACTATCAGGTGTGTTAGCTGTAGACTGTAGATAAATGTTCAATTCATCCACAACATTCTCCTGGTTTCTGGAGAAGTAGTCTGTGATCTCATCGCTTTAATTTTCTGGCTTCCTTGAAACAATTGTCTCTGCAACATGTGGACTGTGTGCAGCTGAAAGCTCCTGTTTTAGTCTTAAGATGATGTCATCTTTTTGTTCATTTGGTATGTAAGACATACGAAACATAGGATGTGAAGCCGTTGCCATGAGATACTTTTTACCGGAAAGGTAACTGAACCTTCTGTTCACACCACTGATGATGGCATTAAGTGCAATACTGGTGTCCCTGCCAGTGCTGCATGTGAGCGGTTGTTTAGTGTTGGAAAGGACATTTTCCTGCCGAAACGCAACCGTCTTTCCGACAGTCATTTTGAGAAACTTCTCTTGTGTCGAATTAACAGGTCAGGCACTTCTGCTTCAGTTTAGTTAAGAGAACAAATTAAGTTGCCTATACATTTTGTTATTGCCTGCTCTTATTAGGACACTGCACCTCAATTCTCGACTGATGGTGTGAAACCATTCCTGTTCTGCTTGAGTGATAACAATAACAGTGACTTACTATGTCAGTTCAACTAAAATACTTAATATTTTCCAAGCGTTCTTACTCTTCAGTTGAGGCTTTTGTAACATTACAAATTATAACATTTTGACCCTTTGGAGGTTAATGTTTTGGATGAGGTTTCAGTCTACTGCAACTACACCAGATAGTTCTTTCCCTGCCAGTGCCACATGTGAGCGGTAGTTCAATGTATTTTCTTGCCAAAATGCAACCATCTCACAATCGGTATTTTTGAGAAAATGTTCTACATGCAATTTATGTTGGATGTATATTTTGTTGCAATGTTATATTTGTTGCACTTTTGAAAAACAGTCAGAGATATTTGAGTGTTGTGTGTAATAAAACAATACTCTTTAAAATCAAAATTGTATTGCATTGTTTTAAACACTAAATATTTTACTTAAAACATTCCTCAGACACTTATTCAGTTATTTATAATATACGTTGTTCAAAAAAAATCAAAAGTAGTTTCAATGTAGCAAGCTACTTTTTGACAGTAACTTGTAGTGTAGCTAACTACTTTTCCAAAAGCGTAGCTTGACTGTAGTTTAACTACTTTAACTTACGAGTAGCTTGTAGCTTGTCAAACTACAGTTTCAGAGTAGCTTCCCCAACACTGTTCAGTTGTTCTTAAAGTAGAACCTGAGGTTTCCTGTGGTTGCTTTGAGGTTTAAGCCTGTGTGAGAAGAATAGTGGGCATACTGTTTATGATTCTCCTAACTTTCCTTGTAGGAGAGTAAGGACTGGGCTCCCCCTTGGAAGGTGTAGCTGGAAAGCTAACTGTTAAGGCTTTAGCTCTTTGCAGACTCCCTTTCTCAATCTGCTCTTAAAAACACCCCTTAGGGAAGAGTAAGATGACGTATACAAGTTGATAAAACCTCTCCAATTAATGTTAGAGTTTGAAGTAGGGATATCACTCCTCTCTGGAAGGATATTATTGTTGGTCTGTCCTTGCTATCATGCTGATAGCGGTAGCGGACCTTGGATAGAATGTCTTTAAAAAACAAATCACAGGGTCTGAGCTGTTATCCACCAGTCAAATTGGGATAGGACATAAGCTCCTCTGCGCTTCCCCTGGGCTTTTAGTGTCTGGGTGACAAGAGTGGAGAGCATAGTAAGTGCCTTGCTCTCATTTCCTCAGGCTCCCCTTTGTAAGGCCAGCAGCAGTGAAGGTTGTAGCCTTTGGGCAGGGTATGAGCTGCTCTCCCCAAGTTATGTTGTGGTCTTTAATTAGGATCTAGCTCTTCAGCTTCCTTCTTGGGTTCTTGAGTCTGGGTAATGAGGAGGAAGCACAATGCTTATGCACTGCTCTCATGTCCTTTCTGATTAGGAGTAAGGTTTAGGCTCCCCTTGGAGGAGCAGAAATAATAATAGTCGGGAGTACAATTACTAAGTTGAGTACTTGGTATGTTCCCTGCTTTAGTTGCTGCACTGAAGATATCCTTTATGGTAGAGCAGGATGAACAGAATTGTTTCAGGTACTCACAAATTCCCTTGATTATGTTTGATCTCTCCCCAACTATCTTGCGTCTTGGAGAAGGGCCTTATGCTCCCCTATCATGGATGTCTTTGGTTGACCTATGCTTGGAGAGACAGGCAAGTAAGGGTAGTCTGCCTGGTGGACTTCCTTCTTGCTAGGGTAGCACTGTAATCAAACAAGTGCATGTAAGTCTCTCAGTGGTTTCCAGAGTGAGCACTCTCCCCTTTTTACTGCAGAAACAACAAGCATTTGTAACAGTCACAAACCTGTTAACATGTTTTTTTTAATGTTGTAATTGTTCTACTCACCATGAGGAGGCAACACAGAGCTATACTCTCATGTATAAAATAGGTGTAGGGAGAGAAGAAGTTCGATTTGTATTGGAATGGAGGGAGTAAGCATGGCTTATGGCTCCAAACAATCACTTGTCCTGATTGAGAAACCTTGAGTTTAATGCTCAATCTGAACTTAAGTAATAGGGATGGGCAAATGAAGCCTCATGAAGCACTGGGGCTTTGCCCTGATTGTTTCGGGAAAAAGATACAAAATGGAAACATCAAAAATGTCGAAAACAATGCCACTTCGTGGCAGGTCAAATTTATAGCAGCCATGTTTATGAGCAGCTGAGTTCTACACAACACTGTTCCATCTATGGTCATGAGCTTTGGGTCATGACCAAAAGGACAAGATCCCGGATACAGGCGGCCGAAATGAGCTTTCTCCGCAGGGTGGCTGGGCGATCCCTAAGAGATAGGGCGAGGAGCTCGGTCACTCGGGGGGAGCTCAGAGTAGAGTCACTGCTCCTCCACATCGAGAGGGGTCAGCTGAGGTGGCTCGGGCATCTGTTCTGAGACCCCGGGGAAGACCTAGGACACGCTGGAGGGACTATGTATTCCGGCTGGCCTGGGAGCGCCTCGGTGTCCCCCCGGAAGAGCTGGAGGAAGTGGCTAGGGAGAGGGAAGTCTGGGCATCTCTGCTTAGACTGCTGCCCCCGCGACCCGGCCCCGGATAAGCAGAAGAAGATGGATGGATGGATGGATGGTTTTGCAAATGCTTGCAATATATAGAGCTAACTTACCTTATTGATTGTTCTGTTGTGCCTTAAACAAAATCTAGTTAGTGGTTCCCTCATAAAATAGAATTCCCCTTATTATGAACCAACGCTTTTGTGAGATCAAGGAAACGGTTATACATTCAAGAGTGTGAAAAGCAGTTGGTTCTTTGCTTTTATAATTCGGCACCAAACGCCAATTCCACTAAATCGTTCTTCTTCGGACTGTCTGAACAAGCCCAACATAAGTTCCTCGCCATAGAAAAGCACATATTCAGTGGAGGGAAGGATTATGGAGATGATGTGCCCTGGGCACGAATGTCTCAAATGCCCCCATCACCACATTTTGCGACATTTTACATTTTTTGCTAAATCGTACATATTTTACGAGTTGCCCAATTCGTATAAATTAGTTCTGGGCACAGTATGCAATGCCTGCTCTTCATCTCTCATCTCCTTCTCTCTTTCTTCTCTCAGTCTCTTTTTCTTAACCTGAATTTATTCCCTTCCCAAAGCTGAGCTTTGATTGACACAATCTTTGCAAACTGATTGTTTCTGTCGGTCACTTAAGTTATATCTTAAAGGGGTCATGACATGAGAAACCAAATTTGCCTTGATCTTTTGGTATATAAGAGGTCTTTGTACTATTAAAACGTCCTACAAGTTTCATAGCTTAAGACTTCCTCCCCATTATAAACGAATCATTTATTTAATCAAGCTCTAAATACAGCTCGTTCTGGATCCATGGTAAGAAGTGACGTCACGGTACGAAGTGACGTACCAGCGTTTGCATATAGACCGCCTCCAGCACAAGACAACTACGCTTAAAGCGCAAGGCAACTACGCTCATTTCGTATCATTGTCGCGCCCGAGCGCTGCGCGCCTCACAAGTGTTCAGTCGACGGACAGCGAGTGGGTCTGTGTACAGGGAAATTACGATGCCACGCAGATGTGCTGTTCCTGGCTGTGGACAAACAACATCTTTGAATACGCTGCGAAAGATCCAGACGTCAGGGGAAAATGGATGTACTTTATTTTTTGCAGACGTCTCAGTCACGGCAGTGTTAGTTTAAGCGTTTGTTCTATACATTTGAAGGATGACTGTTTTGAGAACAAATCCCAAAATGATGCTGGCTTTGCCAGAAAACTGTTGCTCAAAGATAAGTCCGTGCCGACTATTCTGGGCTCAACAACGACGACGCAAACTGTAAGTAATGTATTTAAAACTTTAAACTACTTTTAAAATACGCCGAATCCGCAAATGTTCTGGCTGGGGGAGTTAATAATTGATGCATAGGCACTGACGTTAGCCAATCATAACAGTGGGCGTTAACACTGAACTCTTAAAGGGGAAACACCCCCAAAACAGACTGTTTGAATCAGAGGATAAGAAACAGGGTGGGAAAAGGTCATAAATCACTAAATTTTAAAAGTTTTTTGTAAAAAAAACTATAGTAATACTATAATTGCACCTAAGGAAACATAATAATAAAATAAAAAAAACCCATGTCATGACCCCTTTAAAACAGCTGTTTTGCCTCTTATCTCGCACTGTATGACTGTTAACTGAAGCGTGAAGCGCGTCGTGGTGGAATTCGCTTTCGGCTCGCGCTTCTGTGAACATAAAGCCCGCTTACTGTGATTTGATTGGTTACCTGGTCACTCAATGTTTGAGTGATGAGATTCAGGTCGGTTATCGTCGCGACTCGCGATGTGCGAATTAATGCCGCCCGCAGTCCCGCACCACATTAGAATTAATATATTAGGCAATTATTTCACAATCTTCATTAATATGCGGGCAGAGAATGCACACAATATTCTGTACTTTCATACCACAAATTGGTTTATTTATATCTCACCAGTATCTATCAACATATAAACAAGCTTCTGACCTCTCCAAATCATATCACAGGAGAAAATGCCATGAATAATTTACATTTCTACATTTAGCAGACATGCGTTTTGCAGTTCATGTGTAACTGTCGTTCACCACAGAAATTTAGCTTAGAATAAAAACGTTGGTTTAACTTTACCTTAGCTGAGGGGTATCTTTCTCGCTTTCCTCAGAGAAAACGCTTCCACAACATCATCAAAATCCAAATTCCATCACAAGATCGCATTCAATGGCCATTAAAGACAGTGATCTGAGACGTCCTTGACACATTTTGCTTCTTAGTTCGTTTTTTAGTTGCGCTACACGTTATCTTCACTTGAAGCAGCAGAAATGTTGAACATCAGCAGTGTTTGCATTTTTAAAAAAGCTGGAGATTGTTGGTCGATTTTGTAGTAATTGAGCTTCTCTTGCTTATTTGTCCTTTTTATGCTTTCTTTTCATTAATCCACTTGGTTATGGTTTTAAACTAATTTTTGTGTTGTTTTTCGAGTAACCGTCTTCTACGTGTGACTTTATATTACGCAATGATTTTTACTCGCCTCTAGATGTCCCTCTCAACAGTGCAGCAATACATTAAAAATATTTATTTGATTTATTTAACAGTTAATACTTTGCAACTGCAAAAAAAAAAAATCTAATTACTCCAATATATTCAACACAATTTTACAGATTTTTTTTTAATTAAATAATTTTTTTTTAAATTATATAAATTTGACAGGGCCCCCTGCTGGCCCAGTGCCCTAAGTGCCCAGTAGGCCTGTGCGTTAATCTATGCCTGCTTCAGTGGACGTCATCACAAGCTGCTATTGAGAACACGCTGCTCCACTGCCGTGTTTAGGTGAGATGTACAAGAAGCTGATTTTTCAATGATTCAACGACATTACAAAGTGAAACTTTTGAAAGGTGTTTTTCATTGAACGTTATTTATTTACGTTTTATAAAAAATTTTAATCAAATAATTGAGGGGATTTGGGGGGAGTTAAAGGTTTAAAGTGGGGCGTGGTCAGAAAAGTTGGAGTATCACAGCTTTTGGAGCATTTCAATTAAGGAAATCACCTTTTCTCACTATTGGTCAGGTTATTATATGCCCACTATGGTCTCCGGAGTGGGCATTTGTGGAGTGGGCACTATGACACAATAGTCCATCACACTACATTTATAATGGTCAACATACAACCTGACTTGTCCTCCTTTTCTAATTAATCTGATCACCCTACATGATAAAAGCCAACCAGATTCGATCTGATGATTTTCGGGGAGGATAACCTAATACACCACACCCGCAGGAGGAAACTTAGCTGATAAGAATAAACAAGTATCACTAAATGGCTATATCAATAAACTTTGATCTCTAATTTTAAAGAGAGAATGTCATTGCAGTTTGCTTATCAGATCATAAAGTATGACTCATAGTGGTCAAGTGAGACTGTGTGGTTGCCCTCTTTTCCATTCATCACTCTGCTACTGATGGGCTGAACACACACACACACACACACACACACGCACACGCACACACGCACACACACACACACGCACACACACACACACACACACACACACACACACACACACACACACACACACACACACACACACACACACACACACACACACAGTAAATCCTGCCAGACCAGAAGCAGAAGGTGCATATTACAAACACACCAGCAAATGATATCATATAGTATATGTCATGGTGATTTCTAAAACTATTTCAGAAAACTTCATAATTACATTCTGCGATGACTTACCAAATGCTTAGTATGTGTGTACGTATGAGAAATACAGCCGAATTAAAGTTTCTAATAAGAATCAAAAGGGTTTTGCAATCTAATGTCATAGCAGAACATTTTTAAGTTTTGCAAAAAACTTGGGTCGAAAAGTGTTTATTTCTATTATAAATTAAATATTAGAAATGTATTATACAAACATATTATATTTCTGACAGATTATTTTTTTCACTTCGACACAGCACTAAAAACTGGTGGATCAACTTCACTTAATGAGGTTTGAGTGTGTTCAAATGAGAGCAAACTTTTTTGCAAAACCGCTTTCTCACCCTTGAATTGAACCAAGTAGAAACCCATCTGTGTACCTAGAAATCAAAAGTATTTCTAAAGAACCTATAGTGTAACAGCAAAAACTTTTTTAACTTTCCCAAAAGCATAGGAACTATGTGTATATTGTTGAAATATAAAATACAGATGTTTTCACATCATGTGAAATTTAACAATATTTACTTTTGTGCAGCTTAAGAAATTCAAAAAAGAACTTAAATTTTTTTTATAAATACTGTTATTCTGTTTTTTTTTGTGAGAAACATTTTTTTTAAAATCTTTTCTGTAATTAACAGCTTAACACTGTTCATTTTTAAGAAAAGTATACAAACTAAATAATGTGTTAATTTCGCAATTGGTTCCGGTGACACTCTGAGGAATATCTGTGCATGTATATAAAGAGTCTATTCAAGTCTCATTAAATGTTTTAGCCAGTAAACCAATATCAAACTAAATGCAATTAAAAATAAGACTCAAAAAGTTTGTATTGTTCAATTTGAGTCAACTTGGCGTTTTTCTCTCTCACATCATGTGATAGTTTAAAACTTAATCACTGTTAAATGATATTAATGATGCAGCTGACTGAAATCCTGTGGTATGGTGCGTTACTGCTTTGGTACTTGAGCCGAACATCAATCGATAAGAAGCGTTTTAGAAACAGGACAGACTGTTCCCTCTAAGAGAGTGAAAGACTGAGAAAAAAGGATTGCGAGAGACATATGCAGTTGTCGGGATCCATTTATCGTAGTGCAGTGTGACCACATCCCTAAACACTGTCTGGCTCAAACTCAAGAGCAACAATCCTGTAGCAACGTTCCTCCATTACTTCTGCTAAACCTGGAGAAGATTCTTTACGCCTTGCTCCTTCCCCTCTGCGCTCTAATGTTATCTTTCCCTCCGAGGCCAAATTATGATCCTCCCGAGAAACCAGTGCGTTCTCATAAATCGCTTAGCTAAAGAGCCACAGCAAATCGCTGTTTGGCTGAGGGACTACACAGCTCTGTTTGTTTTTCTACTGTGTTAGCCTCATTCTCCACGGCAGATAATTTGTGAACTGATTTATGCGGCAGACATGTGCGCTGGGGTTGTATAAGTGCGTAGTGGTGATTTCCTCACAGGATGTTGCTCTGTCTTTTCTCTGAGTAGAAACTGTTACTCTAAGAAATATCCCACCAGGTGGCCTATCAGTACTTTCCAAAAGCCACCATTCCCAACATATTACTTCACATAGTTGAGCATGCAAGAGTGTATGTGTTTAAGATATCAGCAAGCTATAAAAGTTCTGCATCCAACTAAATTGTAATTCATTATTAAAGTTGAATTTATCTTATCAAATTCAGTATATTTATCTCTATACTGAATCTGAGTGCAATTTTTGTGGATGTGATAGACATGTTTAATTAAAGGAAATTGATGGACAGAAAACTATTTCAATGCTTTTGCGTTCAGTTGTAAAAATTGTGCGCTCCCTATAGATAATTTTTTTGTTCGCTTGCAAAGTCAAGTCATCTTCATTTATATAGCGCTTTTAACAATGTAGACTGTTCCAAAGCAGCTTTACAGAGATAAACGTATAATTTAAGGTAACAGATTGTTTTGGCTTTATAGCTGTTCTTGAATAATGTTATTTTCCAGCTAAAGTTAGTTTTGATTGATTCACTTCCGTCGAAAGGATAATTTGTTATTAAATTAGAGACCGCTAAGACGACCACCGTTTTTCTCTAAACAGACTTTAAACGCGAACCTGTGAGAAACGCTGATGGCGCTCACTAGCGCATCAATAATTAATTCTATAGTTATGTGTGTTTGAATATATGTGCGCATGTTTGTAATTCCCTGCAAACCATGCAAACTACTTGTCTTAAATTTTTATACAGAATTTTATTGTATCACTTCGGGGTAGGTACGCGAGCCGAATTTCCCCACAACGCTTTATCTGTAGAGTGGTAAAGGGATCCTCCATAGGGAGAGACTAGTTGGCAAAGCAAAGGCTTTGAAATATAGATTTTCCTTCTACCTCATATTATTGCCATCACCAATCTCCCTCAAAACGGAAAACTAATGATGGAAATAATATGGGATGGTAGTAGAGTTTTCAAAAAGTTGAAAGAAATGTTTAAATTGTGACGCTTTGAGCGCTGTTGAGCAGAATCGTAAACACCTCTGATTGCCCATTGTGCTCACGGGCTCATCGGATATGTCTGTGATTGACTACAATGATCAGCGCTTCAAAAACATGTTGTAAATGTACATCAATGATGCTCTTTACCGAGCTCTTACACAGATTCAGACTGGAGCGTTTGAAAGCATCTATCGGCGGACCACTCTTTCAAATGCTCCCGCTCTCGTTTTTTTTAATATACTTTCAAACACTTCCGTGTGCTCTTAAACGCTCCTGTGCGTTAATCATTGTAGCCAATCACAGACATATCCGATGAGCGTGTGAACACAATGGGCAATCAGAGGTCTTTACAATTCTGCTCAACAGCGCTCAAAGGGCTTGGTACCGAAGTTGGTACTTTGACGAGTTCACACTTACATACAATTTGAGGGGGTAAAGTTTAATGCGTATTTGGCGTGCTGTCCGGAGGGAGGGCTCCGAGCTTGGAGTTCGGCCCGAACCCAGAGCACTCTCCCCTATGTAAGTGTTTAGGACTAGAAGTGTGGAGAAGGGGTGGTGGGGGGATGATGCACAACTGTCAAGGGATTGAGGTGAGACTGCTGAGTATATATATACCTCTTACCATTGATTGCTGAGTGCTCTCCACTTGTGGTAATTATCTGAACGTGCTCCTCCCGAACTTTGTTAATAAAACCTCATTTTTGACAACTCTGTGAGAGAATAAAATTTTTTTGCAAGAGAATGCAAAGTTTCTTGAGGGAATGCAAAACTCGCGGGAGACAGAAAATGTTCCCTACATCTTGGTGTTGATGCTATGGGAAATACCCTCAGTGTGATCGGTGTTGGAAGCACGTGTAAACAGTAAATTCAAGACGTCACATAAAAGGGCGCATAAAAGGGTGCCTGCGTTACACGCCATCAGCTTTTTTGTCTTTTGTCTTCAGGAGCCGTTTGTCTCTAGTGTGTTAAGACAAACGGATGGAAAGCAGTGTGTACCTCCTTGCCCTTGTTACACCTGAGGACACTCATGAGCTCTGTGTTCTCTGCTTAGGAGCAAAGCACGCGCATTCAGCTCTCGAGGGGGCAGGAGGAAAAAGTATATGCACTCCGCATCGGGCACGGCTGCCGCAAGGCAGCACTGCGACTTTGTCCGTGGGGGTCACAGGTTGAACTGGCAAAGGAATTTTGGAGGAGGGTGTCACTCTCCCAGTCTTCTCTTGCCAGTTCAGGCAATCTGCTGGATTCAGAAGCCCGCTCTGCAGAATCTTCTGATCCGACAGAGAGCATCACTGACTCCACTCCTTCTGTCAGCCCCACGTACAGGGAGTTGCTTGATGTAATGGCTCCTACCCCTCCCCTGTACGTCTTCTGTTTCTTCTGGACCTTCACACTGAGGTGGCAAAGTCCTGGAAGAACACATACTCATTATTTAAATGGGCTAGCCAAGATGTCTATCTCTCAGAGAGTGAGGTATCCCCATTGAGGACTTCGGTCTTGCCGTCGAAGTCATGCCAGACCACCTCACGGCTTGTGGGCAAGGCGTTTCCGGCAGCGAGTCAGGCTGGTGGTGCCCATGATTTTCTCCTGAGGCGGTCGCCAAACTGCACCGCACTACACCACTCCTGGCCACCAAGCAGACATCCACATGCGATAGTGCAAAGCTGTTTACTAACTGGCACAACAGGAAGAGAGAGGAGAAGAAGAAGAGTTGATCTATGCACCAACCCGAAGCAAGAGTTCAGATGGCATGCAAGAGCTTGCTAGTAGCCGATACACTGAGTTTAGATTAATCTTTGTGACGCGCTCCATTAACTTCACGGAAAGGAAACCTGGACGACAGAAAGCAGCATCCTTATTGTTTTCATTTTACAAAAGCACACTCTCTTATCTGTGTGACCATAAATTGAGTATTTCAAAGTTGTCTCTGTTGTTATGAGACAAAATCATTTGGCATTGTGTCGATGTGTGTGGTGACTCGTTGAAGTCTCACTCCAGTGATGAAATATGCGTGTCCTGGAAATGGGAAGCCTCGGGAAGCTTCACTCGCTGTCTCCTCGAGGAAAGGTGAAGTAGACTCAGATGTAGATGGCTCTTTTTCTCCTTCCCACTCATCTTTCTGTGATTTCTTGAAAAAGCGTAATACTTTTGTGCCATCCACCATTGTCACCGCATGTTAATAAACTCTCATGTGCAAAAAAACCCTAATTATTCTGTTATTTGTACCTTTATAACACAATAGATGCTTTTCATTTTTGTGACTGATTGTGACCAAATACGTTTTGTATTTTATCAGCCCTACAAAAAATATAACCTATGTAAGAGTGCTTTTTTTTTTCTTAATCCACTAAAAAGAGGCTTTACTGTACCAACTAGGGGACTAAATGCCGCTAGGTGGAACAAACTGTAATTTGCACTACTGTCTGTTCAAAATAAATGAAAAGAAACCTACCTGTAGCATTGGTTATTTGTTTCTTTTTCCTGTTGTACCGAACTCATATCGATCTGTGACCCCAACTGTGACTTCTGTGCACAGTTACACCCCTTGAAAAATGTTTTTTCTTCAAATAAAGTTCTCTTTAATTTACTTTCGTAAATCTGCATTTACTTTATTTGTATTGGAAATAGCAAAAGCATTTGTGTTCAACATAAAGTACGTCTAACAGGTTGGAACAACATGAGGGCGAATAAATGATGGCAATTTTCATTATTGGGTGAGCTATTCCTTTAATGTATTTTTAATGCACTTTTTCCTT